>CAUYUJ010018675.1:95000-110000 GCA_963575745.1 Prorocentrum cordatum | reverse complement strand
TGGTGGTGGTGGTAGTAGTAGTAGTAGTAGTAGTAGTAGTAGTAGTAGTAGAAGTAGTAGTAATAGTAGTAGTTGCAAGAGCAGCAGCAGTCGTACTGTGTGTATACGTCTAGGTATATCGATATAGGTGTGCGTGCGCGTGCGTGTATGTTAACGTTTGTTGGTGGTCGTGGTGGTGAGATGCTATTGGCTGGTTGGCGGCCGCCCGAGTGGTCCTGCTGAAAGTGGTGCTGGTTGGTAGCGAGCAGGTGCATCTGTAGAGGTAGGTGTATGGGGCAGGAACAGGGGATTGCAGAGGAGGGCAAGGAGGTCGGGAAGGGCATGGGCGGAGCCAAGTGGCTGAATACAGCCTCCCCTCCTTTCTGACCTGCAGGCTTCCCTCGCCCGCCCAATTCGAATCCATAATCTCTCTGTGCATTTCTTCTCCCCCCATCTGGTTGCTTTCTCCTTCCCACCCAGAAACTGCCCTGACCAGGGGAGTCGTAGGTTTGTCACGATTTGTGCTCATGAGGAGCTCGGGTTTGGGAGCGCGTCTAGTTTGTGGTCTTGGGCGTCAGGACTGGGTGGCGTTTGCATCGCCGTCCATCTTACCTTTTGGGGCTGACCCCATCTTGGCTGTTGGCGTTCTTTTTGCAGTCGTTTGCTCGTCTTGATTGGGATGCAGGCGGGAGGGGAGGACATCGACTGGGCAGTGATGTCGTGCCCTGTCGACTGCATATATTGGGTCAGCCGCGAGGACCGCGGTTCTGAATGGAAATGTATTGACAGCTATGATCGTTGTGGCGAGTGGTTCTTTGCCTTTGTTTCTATTCCGATTGGAAGTGCGATCAATCGCAATATTGCTGACTTGGTAGTCCCATCATGGTTTGACAGGGGAGCCTAGGATACGTCCAGTCATGCATGCGAATGGCTTGTCGCTTCGGTTGGCATGTATTGGAGACGCGTACTTCTGAGTCACCGCCGCCCAGCACTTTTTTCAAACGCCTGTGGAATCTCGAGCGGGAGTATGGCCTCGGACTG
Organism: Prorocentrum cordatum; assembly: GCA_963575745.1. Classification (NCBI taxonomy): domain Eukaryota; class Dinophyceae; order Prorocentrales; family Prorocentraceae; genus Prorocentrum; species Prorocentrum cordatum. Next base: position 108,980 of record CAUYUJ010018675.1, on the reverse strand, counting down.
CATTTTCCCCCAGCAGCTGGGGAAACCATTGGGGGAAGACGATCAGGGACGGATTCTCTGGGCCCGTCTTTGGGCTGTATTCGGGTTTTTTGTTAATGCGTTTTGGGCTCGCTTGGGGGCATCCTGGGGCTTACTGAGACTACCTTGGGGCTTTCCCTTAGTGGGCCCCGGAAATGGCAGGGCCGTTGCTCACCGTTTCCGAAGACAAGTTTTTTGAACATGGAAACGGCAACAACAACGGCGACCAGAAACGGTAACAAACACGGATCCAGGATTGGAGCCGGAGTCGGAACCGGTAAAACAACGGCGACGGAACTGGTAAAGCAACGGCGTCGGAACTGGTAACAAAAACGGCCCTATCGTTTCCAGAGCCAACGAAGGGCTCTCCTGGGCCGTATAAAAAAGGGGGCGCTCCTGGGCCATCTGACGCCTTCATGTGCCGTTTTGGGGAGCTCTCTGTGGGCTGTCCTGGGGCTTGGAATCTATGCATGGCCGCCGCCTGGAGGATCAATTTTCGGGGAACTCGGCAGGCGGTGGATATGGATATAATTGGGTTCCCCGGGGGCTAAAATATATCCATATCCACCGCCCGCTGGGGCACCAGGACGTCAGTTCCCAGGCGGTGGATATCGATAATTCTAGACGCTTCGCGTAACCCCACCAGCCCATCCAGAAACGATGCCCAGAGGAAGTGCCTCGATCAGGGAAGTGGGCAGCACACAAAGGAAGGGTACCCCAGTGGAGGCCGGTTGGAGCGTCTTAGGGGCCTCTTGGCGGTCCCGGACGCCTCTTAGAGCGTCTTGGGTGCTTTGGAGAGCTTCTTGGGGCCTCTTGGGGGTCTCTTGGGGGCCTCTTGGAGGCCTCTGGGGCGCTTGTTGGGGCCTCCTGGGGCCTCATGGGCGCCTCGTGGGGCCCTCTTGAAGCGCTCTTGGGAGCCTTCAGAGCGCTCTTGGAGCCTTCTTGGGCCATCTTGGAGTCATCTTGAAGCCTCGGATGGCCATCGGAAGCGAAAAGGCGAGAAAGCCCAACATGTTGATTTTCCGAAGGTTTTGGAAGGATTTTGGCGTCTTCGGGGCCTCATGGGGGAGCTCTTTGGCCACTTGGAGCCGTCTTGAAGCGGTCTTGGGGCCTCTTGGAGCATCGTGGGAGCCATCTTGAGGCGTCTTGGGATATCTTGAGCCATCTTGGAGGTCATCTTGGGCTCTCCCAGGCGCTCTTGGAGTCATCTGAAGCAGTGCCACCCCCCCCAGGAGGCCCAAATGTGGCCAAAACCTTAGTAAAATCAATGATTTGGGCATTCTCGCCGAGGCCTCTTGGATCGTCTTGGGTGCCTCTGGGGGGTCCCTTGGGGCCTCGTGGGGGTCTCTTGGGAGCCTCTTGGGGGCATCCTGGGGGCCTCTTGGGAGCTTCTTGGGGCCACATGGGGCCATCTTGGGGCCATCTCGGGGCCTCTTGGGGCATCCTGGGGGCCTCTTGCGGCCATCGTGGAGGAAATCGATGAAAGAAGAGGTGAGCTCTAATTAGCGCTGCCCCCTCAGAAGGCCAAAATGGGGCCAAAACCATAGTAAAATCAATGATTTTGGCTTCCTCGCCGAGCTCGTTTTGGACGCTCTGACCGCTCCCCGCCCCTCCTGTCCAGGTCAGTGGGGAGGGGGTAGGGGGAGGGGTAAACCCCTCCCCGAAGGGGAAGAGGGAGGGGTGGAAGAGTAAACGCCCTAAACCACCGACGCCCAGAGGGCTGGTGGGATTCCCCGCCTCGAACTGTAGGGCCGTCTCCATATTGTGGCTCTCTTGGGCTGTGCTGGGGCCCTCTTGGGTGCCTTTGTGGGTAGCTTGGGGCGATCTTAGGAGTCTCTTCGGCCGTCCTGGGCTGAAGCCGACACACGCGAGGTCGCGAGACAAATTGAAGCAACAAACAGTAATCAATGAGCTTTGCCTCTTTAGACCCTCCTGTCCTCCCCCTTGTTTTTTGTTTGTTTGTGTTTTTTTCTAGCCTTGAGGCTATCTTGGGCTGTCATGGGGACACCTTCGGTCCTCCTGCAGCCACCTTTAGCCACCTGGGGGGCCACTTTGGTCGTCTTTTTCCTGTTTGCTGCCGCCGGGGCCTTCTCTGGGACCCTCGTGGGGCCCCCTCGGGCGGACACGTCGTCGACGGGCCGCCTTTGCGGGATCTTCCACGGGGCCAGCGAGACGGGCCGACGTTCACAGCGTGTTTTTTTTGTGGTGTTGTTGTTGTTGTTGTTGAACATTATTAATTCTAAAGAATAATTATTGTTGGGACCCCTGGTGCACGGCCCCCCTGCGCCGCCTAGGCCGCAGCTACATTTTCATCATTTTCGTGAGGAAGCCTCAGGTAATACGATGTCATCAAGATCCGGTTGTTTTGTTGTAATCCGTTTTCCCTTGCAAAAAACACTATAAAATGACATTTCTTGTTCTAATATAATCAAATTTCAAGAATCCCTTGCAAAAAATAAGGTAAAGTGGACATTCGCGCGCGCAAGACGAAATCCTTCCAAAAGCTTAGTGTTCGGAGCGATTTTAACATAAAAACATCAAAAAACCAATGGTTTTTCAACAAAAAAATGTCAAAATCTCATCCCGCGCGCTCTTGCGGATTCGTAGGAAACCCAACACTTTTTAAACATTTCTGTCAAACGGGCTTTTGCGAGCAACTTTTTCGAACTTCTGCGACAACGGTTGCGCACCTGCCAGGGCCATCATCCCTGTCAAATAATACCATGCGGGACACATTCGTTTTTTCTTCGCGCGCGCACGCCGTCGTCGTCGGCCGCGGGGCCCTGAATAGTAGCCACGGTCGTCCGCATGCCACGAAGTGAAGTGTCCGAACGTCATAGGGCGGGAAGCTGGGTGTGGGTGGTGGCGAAGAGTCGTTTGGAAATTTGGTAGAGCTTGAACCGGCCCCCCCACAAAGTGGGGGTATTGCCCGCCTCCTATGAAAACCCTGGCACTGGTGAGAACGGAGTGTCCCCACGTGCTAGTAATTGTTGTTGTTGTTGTTGTTGTTGTTGTTGTTGTTGTTGTTGTTGTTATTGTTATTGTTGTTGTTGTTGCTGCTGCCGCTTTTGTTGTTGTTGTTGTTGTTGTTGTTGGTGTTGTTGTCGTTGTTGTTGTCGTTGAACTCTCATTTCTGAAAAATAATTATTGATGACCCCCCCCCCTCCAGTGCACATTGTTTTTTTCAATTGAAGTGCTGGCGCTCGCACCCTGTTTTTTATGAGGGAGACTCATCCTCCTCAAACTGCGTTGTCTCGGCGCTCTGGAGTCGCGCTCTCGCTGGAGACTTGCTTGCAATTTACTCAAGAATAGCCCCCTTGCGTTGGAATTTCCCGCGATTTACTCAAGCGCCGCGCTCCCAACACTGAGGCACCCAGGAGTCACGCTCACGCTTATGACTCCCTCACGTATTCTTTAGGAATCGGGATCTCGCTGCTCTTTGTGGTCCCGTTGCAGCCCTTCGTGGCCCCCTCGCTGCCCTTCGTGGCCCCGTTGCAGCCCTTCGTGGCCCCCTCGCTGCCCTCGTGGCCCCATATATATATATATATATATATATATATATATTATATATATATGTGTATGCCCTTCGTGGCCCCCGCTTGTTCGCGCCCGTCGTGGCCCCATGTGCATGCCCTCCGTGGCCCCGCTGTCGCCCTTCGTGGCCCCCTCGCTGTCCTACGTGGCCCAGTTGCTACCCTCAGTGGCCCCGTCGTTGCCTTCTGTGGCCCCGCACTATATGCCCTTCGTGGTCCCCGCTCGTTCGCGCCCGTCGTGGCCCCATACGCATTCCCTTCGTGTCCCCGCTGTCGCCCTTCGTGGCCTACTTCGTGCCCTTCGTGGCCCTGCTGTCGTTCTCTCTCGCTCTCGCTTTCGCTCGTCGTCGTCGTCGCCGTCGTCGTTGTCGACGACGTCGTCGTCGTCGTCGTGGTCGGTCCGCTGTCCGTCCCTCTTGGGGTCGGGTTGCCGCCGATCAGCGCTGCCGCTGGCCATGCCGACTGTCCAAGGCCGCCCCGCCGCTTGCCGGGGCCGGGCCTACAGGGAAACAAGTCTACCCCACAAAAGGGGTATGATCGAAGACGAAGAGGGCGGGTATCGGGGGTTTGGGAAATACGCGTTAATGGACACTCGAGCAGATAAGAGCGAACAGTCTCACACTGATTGTTGTTGTTGTCGTCGTCGTTGTCGTTGTCATTGTTGTTGTTGTCGCTGTTGTTGTTACTGCTGCTGTTGTTGTTGTTGCTGTTGTGGTTGTGGTTGTGGTTGTGGTTGTGGTTGCGGTTGTTGTGGTTGTGGTTGTGGTTGTGGTTGTGGTTGTGGTTGTGGTTGTTGTTGTTGTTGTTGTTGTTGTTGTTGTTGTGTTGTTGTTGTTGTTGTTGTTGTTGTTGTTGTTGTTGTTGTTGTTGTTGAATATTATTAATTCTAAAGAATAATTATTGTTGGGACCCCTGGTGCGCGCCCCCCCCGCCGCGCCTAGGCCGCAGCCGCATTTTCATCATTTTCGTGAGGAAGTCTCAGGCAAAACGTGGGTGTCCGGATCCGGTTGTGTTGTTACGATCGGTTTTCCCTTGCAAAAAATAAGGCAAAGTGGACATTTCTTGTTCTAACATGACCAAACTTCAAGAATCCCTTGCAAAAAATGACACGAAGTGCACATTCGCGCGCGCAAGACGAAATCCTTCCAAAACCTTAGTCTTCGTAGCGATTTTCACATAAAAACATGAAAAACCCAATGGTTTTTCAAAAAAAGGGTTTCAAAAATTCACCCCGCGCGCTCTTGCGGATTTCTTAGGAAACCCAATACTTTTTCAACATTTCTGTCAAACGGGCTCTTGCGAGCAACTTTTTCACGTGCTTCGAACTTCTGCAACAAAGGTTGCGCGCCTGCCAGGGCCATCATCCCTGTCAAATAATACCATATGGGACACATTCGTTTTTTCTTCGCGCGCGCACGCCGAAATCTTCAATTGCAGGGGGAAAAGTCGTATACTAAGCTAGCTTCCACAAAATGTTACCACAACAAGTCATTGTACCCATGCGCCAGTGTAGTAGCCAAGGTCGTCCGCAGGCCACGAAGTGAAGTGTCCGAACGTCATAGGGCGGGAAGCTGGGTGTGGGTGGTGGCGAAGAGTCGTTTGGAAACTTGGTAGAGCTTGAACCGGCCCCCCCACAAAGTGGGGGTATTGCCCGCCTCCTATGAAAACCCTGGCACTGGTGAGAACGGAGTGTCCCCAGTCTTAAATGATTGTTGTTGTTGTTGTTGTTTTTGTGCGGTTGTTGTGGTTGTTGTTATTGTTGGTGCTGCTGCTGCTGCTGGTGTTGTTGTTGTCGTTCTTGAACTCTCATCTCTGAATAATTACTTGTTGATCCCCCCCGCACAGTACAATTTTTTACGATTGAAGTGCCCCTCCCGGGGCTCGCACCCCGTTTTTTTCCCAGGGAAAGTCTTGAGGCTCAAACCGTGTCGTTGGCCGACGGCTTACAACAGCAGCGGCTCCCGCCTTATACTTCCTCACAATGTATTGCAGAATCGCGCTCGCTTGGGACTTCCTGCCAATTTACAACCGAATCGCGGCTCCCGCTTGATACTTCTTGACAATTTATTGCAGAATCGCATTCTCGCCTGGGACTTCTTCGCAACTTACCACCGAACCGCTTCGCTTCATATTGCCTCACAACTTATTCAGATGCGAGTCCTCGACACTCCGGAATCGCGCTCCCGCTACATATTGCCGGGTGGTTCAAGCAGGACTCACGCTTCAACGACCAGCCCGCTCGACCCGCCCGTCGCGGCCTGCCCGCCCGACCAGTTCGTTGATGACAGCAGTCGCCGCTCGCTGCCCTTCGCCCGCTTTCGATGCCCCTCCCTGGCCGTACTGGATCCGCGGTCGCCTTCGCTCGCTGCCCTTCGTGGCCCCGTTGCTGCCCTCAGTGGCTCCGTCGCTGCCCTCTGTGGCCCCTCATTATATGCCCTTCGTGGCCTCCGCTCGCACGCGCTCATCGTGGCCCCATGCGCATGCCCTTCGTAGCCCCGCTGTCGCCCTTCGTGGCCCCCTCGCTGCCCTTCGTGGCCCCTTTGCTGCCCTCAGTGGCCTTGTTGCAGCCCTCTGTGGCCCCGTATACGAATGCCCTTCGTGGCCCCCGCTCGCTCGCGCACGTCGTGGCCCCATATGCATGCCCTTCGTGGCCCCGCTGTCGCCTTTTGCGGCTCCCTCGCTGCCCTTGGTGGCCCCGGTGCTGCCCTCAGCGGCCCCGTCTTTCGCCTCGGATTTTATGCTCTTCGTGGCCCACGCTGGTTCGCCTTGCTATTTACTCAAGAATCGCGCTATCGCTCGAGCCTTCTCCGCGATTCATGCAGGACCCACGCTTCAGCAACCCGTCGGCTCGACCTCGTCGCCTGGGCCCGCCTTCCCGACCTGCCCGCTATGGGTCTGTCCACCCGATCTGCCCGTCTGGTTCTACCACTTGTTTCCTGCTCCTTGCCACCCTCCTGCTAATTTCTCTTGTTCTCCATTATTCTCCCTCCCCCTTCCAGTCGTCCTCTCTTCCCTTGTTTCAGGGGCTGCACTAAATACGCGTGGCAGGTCAGGAAGATATACCCCCAAAGGGGTACGATCGAAGACGACGAGGGCGGGTACCGAGGGCTTGGGATATACGTATTGATTTGCACGTGAGCAGATAGGAGCGAACAGTCTTACATGCTTGCTGTTGTTGCTGTTGTTGATGATGTTGTTGTTGTTGTGGTTGTTGTTGTGGTTGTGGTTGCGGTTGTTGTTTTTGTGGTTGTTGTTGTGGTGTTGGTGGTGGTGGTTGTTGTTGGTGTTGTTGTTGTTGGTGTTGGTGTTCTTGTTGTTGTTGTTGTTCTTGTTGTTGTTGTTGTTATTGTTGTTGTTATTGTTGCTGGTGTTGGTGTTGGTGTTGTTGTTGTTGTTGTTGCTGTTGTTGTTGTTGTTGTTGTTGTTGTTGTTGTTGATGTTGTTGTTGTTGTTGTTGGTGGTGGTGGTGTTGAACATTATTACTTCTAAAGAATAATTATTGTTGGGGCCCCTGGTGCACGCCCCCCCCGCCGCGCCTAGGCCGCAGCCACATTTTCATCATTTTCGTGAGGAAGTCTCAGGCAAAACGATGTGATCCAGATCCGGTTGTTTTGTTCCCCCCCGCTTTCCCTTGCAAAAAAACAATATAAAATGACATGTCTTGTTCTAACATAACCAAACTTCAAAAATCCCTTGCAAAAAATAAGGTAAAGTGGACATTCGCGCGCGCAAGACGAAATCCTTCCAAAACCTTAGGTTTCGTAGCGATTTTAACATAAAAACATTCAAAAAACCAATGTTTTCAAAAAAAAAAAAAAAAAAAAAAAAAAAAATGTCAAATTTTCATCCCGCGCGCTCTTGCGGATTCGTAGGAAACCCAACACTTTTTAAACATTTCTGTCAAACGGGCTTTTGCGAGCAACTTTTTCGAACTTCTGCAACAACGGTTGCGCACCTGCCAGGGCCATCATCCCTGTCAAATAATACCATGCGGGACACATTCGTTTTTTCTTCGCGCGCGCACGCCGTCGTCGTCGGCCGCGGGGCCCTGAATAGTAGCCACGGTCGTCCGCATGCCACGAAGTGAAGTGTCCGAACGTCATAGGGCGGGAAGCTGGGTGTGGGTGGTGGCGAAGAGTCGTTTGGAAATTTGGTAGAGCTTGAACCGGCCCCCCCACAAAGTGGGGGTATTGCCCGCCTCCTATGAAAACCCTGGCACTGGTGAGAACGGAGTGTCCCCACGTGCTAGTAATTGTTGTTGTTGTTGTTGTTGTTGTTGTTGTTGTTGTTGTTGTTGTTGTTGTTGTTGTTGTTGAATGTTATTGCTTCTAAAGAAATATTATTGTTGGGACCCCTGGTGCGCGACCCCCCCGTTTTATCTAGGCCGCAGCCTTGTTTTCATCATTTTCGAGCGAAAGCCCTTGACAAAACGATGTGATCCAGATCCGGTTGTTTTGTTCCCCCCCGCTTTCCCTGGCAAAAAACAATATAACATGACATTTCTTGTTCTAACATAGCCACATTTCAAGAATCCATTGCAAAAAATGACACGAAGTGCACATCGCCGCTGCCGCCGCGCGCGCATGTCGAAATCCTTCCAAACACACGGTGATTTCAACAATTTCAAGATGCGATGTCAAGGAAACATATGAAAACACACCACTTTCTCATCAACAAATTCTGAAAATCTGCCCCCGCGCGCATGCTGAATCCTTCCAAAACCAATGGTTTTTCAACATTCCTATCAAACGGGGCTTCGAGGGCAACTTTTGCGCTCACCTCGAACTGCTTCAACAACGTCTGCGCGCCTGCGAGGGCCACCATCCCTTGCAAAAAATGACACGCGGGGCACATGCGCGCGGCCGCCGCGCGCGCACCTCGAAATCCTGCCAAACACACTGTGGTTTCAACAATTTCAAGATGCGATGTCAAGAAAACATATGAAAACACACCGCTTTCTCACCCAAAAATTCAGAAATCTGCCCCCGCGCGCATGCTGAATCCTTCCAAAACCAATGGTTCTTCAACATTCCTATCAAACGGGGCTTCGAGGGCAACTTTTGCGCTCACCTCGAACTGCTTCAACAACGTCTGCGCGCCTGCGAGGGCCCCATCCCTTGCAAAAAATGACACGCGGGGCACATGCGCGCGGCCGCCGCGCGCGCACCTCGAAATCCTGCCAAACACACTGTGGTTTCAACAATTTCAAGATGCGATGTCAAGAAAACATATGAAAACACACCACTTTCTCACCCAAAAATTCAGAAAATCTGCCCCCGCGCGCATGCTGAATCCTTCCAAAACCAATGGTTCTTCAACATTCCTATCAAACGGGGCTTCGAGGGCAACTTTTGCGCTCACCTCGAACTGTTTCAACAACGTCTGCGCGCCTGCGAGGGCCCCCATCCCTTGCAAAAAATGACACGCGGGGCACATGCGCGCGGCCGCCGCGCGCGCACCTCGAAATCCTGCCAAACACACTGTGGTTTCAACAATTTCAAGCTACGACTTCAACAACACATATGAAGACGTACGACTTTCTCATCCAAAAAATCTGAAAATCCACCCGCGCGCTCTCGCTGAATCTTTCAAAAACATTGGTTTTTCAACATTCCTGTCCATCGGGGCTTCGCGGGCGACTTTCGCGCGCACGTCGAACTCCTTCGATGACGTTCGCGCGCCTGCCAGGGGGCACCATCCCTTGCAAAAAATGTCGCGCGGGCCACATGCGCGCGGCCGCCGCGCGCGCACCTCGAAATCCTGCCAAACACACTGTGTTTTCAACAATTTCAAGCTACGACTTCAATAAAACATATGAAAACGTGCGACTTTCTCATCCAAAAGATCTGAAAATCCACCGCGCGCTCTCGCTGAATCTTCCAATAACCAATGGTTTTTCAACATTCCTGTTCGGCGCGTTCGGCCTCTAAGGCGTTCCGACACCTTAGGGTTAAACGGCCAGGCGTGCGTTCGTACACTAAGCTAGCGCCCAGAAAATGCTACCACAACAAGTCAGTGTGTCACCACGTCATCGAACAAAATCACTGATCACTGTCACATCCGTAGCCATCTCGGATCAAGGTATCGCCTGTGTTCTTGGATGGGTCATGGCTTTGTCGGCGAAAGCCCTTGACGAGCAGTATGGCCCAGAGCTGTCGCGGCCTCCCTTGGCTGACTGCGGCAGCCCGTATTATTTGCATCAGGCGCTCGTTGCAAAGGGCATCCAGGTCAGTCACCAGGCGTGCAAGCTTTGGTGGTGCAAGTATCGGGTTGTGCCTGGCAAGTATTTCTAGCGCCAAGGAGCTGGAGGAGCAGCGCGGCTCTGCCATCCGCCACCTGGGCATCGAGTATAATGCAGCTTTCAAATTATGCGGGGCGCTCCGACAGTTGGATCCACCACTGCATGTGTCAGATAAGGTCGCAACGACGCGGCTACTGCAGTATTCTTCCAAAGAGACGCTTGTCAAAGTGCAGAGCGCTGGCCATCTGGAGACCTGGTATGGAGAACGTATTCGCACAGACATGCCCGAGGGGACTACTGACGGGGCCGTCTTGAAGCAGTGGCTCCTGGGACATTTATCTGTATCTGCTGACGCCAGGGTATGCCAGAAGTGGCTCAGCACGGAGTGGGGCGCCAAGGGAGCATTGAACACTGCCCAAGCTGTGGAGGAATGTATAGGCAGACAGTTAGTCTGAAAAAAAAAAACATAATTTGCAAATTGTTGTTTAATCCGATTTATAAATGCTTCGTTAACTGTTTGTTATAGTATATATAGGCCAGCGTCTTCGACTCAATCAGTATCGGGAGAGCTTCGCCGACGAGGCCGCCGCGGAGGTCCTCTCGCAGCTTCTCTCGGAGAGCGATCCTCCCGTCGCTGTCAGCGGTATGGTTTTGAGGCAATGGTACGTGAAGTATCACCCTGACTCTGGACCTTTGCAGTATGACACGGCTGAAAAGCTCAACGCGGCACTTGGTGACCACATGCGCGCGGTATATCCAGGGCTGAAGTGCCGCGCGTTGCATGCCGCGTTGCGCATGCGACGGAAAGCTGTCTTGGTGTCCCGAGGAGTGTTGAGACAGTGGTGCGATGTGTATGCGTCGGTGAGCTCCTCAGTGCAGGCGGCAGCTTCATCCGCCCAGGCCGTCACCAAGCGTGCATTGAAGCGCCCGGCGGCACAGGTCGCAGGCGGGGTATTGAAACGGCCAGCCGCCGCCGGATCTGCCCGCGTGGCCAAACGGCCTGCCGCGGTCGACTGGGAGGGGCCCGTATCGAAGCAGCAGGCCACGGCAGCTTCTTCCTCCACCGATGTGGTTTGTATAAAGCTGCAGACGGGGGATTCTGTAGAGGCGGCATGCGGCAAGCGGTATCGAGAGCAGGTCTCCGACTTGGGCCTTGGCCTCACTTACCAGAATATGCAGGTGCGTCTGAAGGCCTGGGGGTAGGAGGCGGGTCCGTATGCCTTGCGAGAGTGGCTCGGCAAGTATCGACTCGGAGACGGTGCCAAACATGGCAATTGCGCCGTCTACGCGTTGTCGCGCAGGGACCTCCAGTACTGGCATCACGTAGAAGGCTTGAGGGGGCGAGCGCTGGTGGACAAGTATCGCGCGGAGACCGGGGTATTTGCACATTGGGTCGCCCTGGAGAGGTGGCTGAAGGTGCCCTCCCAGCAGCTGGCAATACTGGAGAATGCTGAGGAGATACACAGCCACGTATGCGGGGAGTATGTCCTGGAGCAGCTGCAGAAGGGTGTCTCGGCCGAGGAGGTGAAAAAGCAGTTGCTGGCGCAGTATCTCGCGGATTGCAGGACCACGCAGCGGCTCGTAGCGCATCGTCGCTATCGCGAGCAACGCGGCGAATACTGGACCAGCGAGCACCTAGAGCAACAGGAGTGGGAGTTCTTGTATTCCTTCGTTTCTCTGGATAGCAAGCTCGGCCACAACCGGGAGGTTGGCCCGCGCGCCCGGGCTAGATCTGGTTTGGGGGCTGTGCGTGTATCCTTATGTCAGCGATTGGGCGTGGCGGAAGAGTTGGTGCCTTTGCAGAATCTATCGGTATTTTTTGGCGCCCACGAACGGCATGCCAAGTTGGCACTCGAGTATCCAGGTGCCTTCGTATACAAGGATGCGCTGCCAGGCCCTGTGGTGGAGGCCTACGAGAGGACCTTCCTGGGCCAGGTGCTGCCGAGGACTGCGCACGCGTGTATCTCCGACAAAGAGCAAGGCTGGTGCGCGAGAGCTTGCAGCGTGGCGACAGCTGATCGTTGCATAGTATTCCCGAAAATGGCGGCGGACGCTTGTCTTATTGCTGCGTATGCCATGTGCCAGGAGGTATTTCAGCGACAGTCTTGGTCCATGTCATCACTCACCCGTATCCAAGCCACCTACAAGAAGCAGTATTATCAGGTGGATCTGCGTATTCCGCCGCATGTGCAGGGCGTCCTGGCTGTGATGGAGCGCCACGCACGCACGGGGGATGAAGTCGCGAGGAGGCGCATCGGCACCATGCTTCGACACTTGTCTCCTGATGTATTGCTGCCAGGGGCCCAGTTGGCAGCATTGCGCCCGCTCACCTTCAACGAGGGCCAGCGCGGTATCCGTCCCATCAGAGACAGGCGTATGCCAGAAGATGAAGAGAAGAGGGACGCGTCTCTCTAGTATGTTTTCTTTCATACGTATGCACCGTCGGCACTGCTACTCACGTGTGTTTCCAGAGCCGCGGCGGGGGGCCGGCGGTGGGTGGGCGTGCAAGCGCCGTTCCCGCCCCTCCTTCCTTTCTCCCTTTTCTCCTTTCCTCCTTGTCCTGCTCCTCCTCCTCCTCCTCCTCCGGCGGGGGCGTGACGTGACCTCCCATCTCCGGCCCCCGTGCCATTGGCCCGGCTCTAGGGGCCGTCAGATGTTCGGAAAAGAGACCCGATCGCTCTGCCAGGATCCGGCATCGCTTCGCATTCTTTCGTGTTCCTCTTCAGGTGTGGATCCCTTGCGCAGTGGGCAGAGAGAGAGAGAGAGAGAGAGAGAGAGAGAGAGAGAAAGAGAAAGAGAGAAAGAGAGCTACTCACGTGTATTTCGTAGAAGAATGAGCCAGTATTGCACATTGAGGCCGGAACCACAAAAACAGAACAAGAATGAGTCTGTATCGTCTCACAACAACGGAAACAAGTCCTGTGGTATGCTGGCGCCACCCACGCGGCACCACTCAAAATAAGTGTATTCGCTAGTGGGGTACAGAAGCGGAAAAACGTCGTATCAGACGCTAGCGCCTCACCAACCATAGCAGTCAATATCATTGTAGGCCCGACAGACAGTTCCGGCGTCGTGCTGGTATACCGTGATTTCCTATTCTAGCGTCAGAAACATGTTACCACCAAAAACCAGTACAGGTGTCGAGTGTTTGAAAAGTGGGAAAAGTCGTATACTAAGCTAGCGTCCAGAAGATGTTACCACAACAAGTCACTGTGCCCATGCGCCAGTGTAGTAGCCAAGGTCGTCCGCATGCCACGAAGTGAAGTGTCCGAACGTCATAGAGCGGGAAGCTGGGTGTGGGTGGTCGCGAAGAGTCGTTTGGAAATTTGGGAGAGCTTGAACTGCCCCCCCACAAAGTGGGGGTATTGGCCGGCGTCCCATGAAAACCCTGGCACTGGTGAGAACGGTGTGTCCCCACGTGCTAGTAATTGTTGAATATTATTACTTCTAAAGAAATATTATTGTTGAGACCCCTGGTGCGCGACCCCCCTCCAAAACCTAGGCCGCAGCCTCATTTCCTTCATTTTCTAGCGAAAGCTTCAGAAAAGTGGATTGTCACCGGATCCGGTTGTTTTGTTGTAATCCGTTTTCCCTTGCAAAAAACACTATAAAATGAAAATTCTTGTTCTTACTTGATCAAATTGCAAGAATCCCTTGCAAAAAATAAGGTAAAGTGGACATTCGTGCGCGCAAGACGAAATCCTTCCAAAACCTTAGGTTTCGTAACGATTTTAACATAAAAACATCAAAAACCCAATGGTTTTTTAAGAAAAAATTGTCAAAATGTCCTTCCGCGCGCGCTGTCCGAATCCCACAAAACCAATGGTTTTTCAACATTTATGTTACATGAGCTCGCGCGAGCTACTTTTTCTTGTTCTAACATAATCAAATTTCAATAATCCCTTGCAAAAAATAAGGTAAAGTGGACATTCGCGCGCGCAAGACGAAATCCTTCCAGAACCTTAGGTTTCGTAACGATTTCAACATAAAAACATCAAAAACCCAATGGTTTTTCAAAAAAAAATGTCCAAATTTCATCCCGCGCGCGCTGTCCGACTCCCACAAAACCAATGGTTTTTCAACATTTATGTTACATGAGCTCGCGCGAGCTACTTTTTCTTGTTCTAACATAATCAAATTTCAATACTCCCTTGCAAAAAAAAGTAAAGTGGACATTCGCGCGCGCAA
>CAUYUJ010018675.1:77500-90000 GCA_963575745.1 Prorocentrum cordatum | reverse complement strand
AATTTGCCTTACGTGAATGTGCCGTCTGCTCTTCGAGCATCGGTGCGCAGTGCTTACAACGGCGCGCTGGTGCGTGGTTTGATGCTTCGCGCTGGGCCGCAGCTGGAGGATCCTCCAGATTTTTCCCTATACCATACCCTTCCCGCCCTAGTCCGATTCCACCGCCCAGGGCCGCTTTCAGTATACTAAAACAGTCCCAGGGAGGGAAGTGTGTATACTGGACACACGACCAGGACCTTCGCTCGCCCCCGGTGTTTTTCTGGGTCTAGTATTGAGTCGGGCCTGTCCCCTTACAGGAGGAATATTCAAAACTATTTCAAACATAGTCTGGGAACGATGTTTTGACTATTGTTAAGTCTTTTGGGGCTTTTGTATGATTTGTTCCTCCCAAGTCCGCCTGTAGGGGAACATGCCCGACCCAACTATACAATGCATTTTTTTAACGGGCGCACAGGGAATCACGGCCCGCGGGCAGGAGCTGCAGTACTTGGAGTACACCACCGCCAAGAGCATCTACGAGAGCAACGGGGAGATGGCCAACGCGATGCTCGGCGGTGACCTGGCCGACCCGTTCACGAGGGCGAACCTGGAGAAGGAGCGCACGACGTGTGGCCTCATCGTGCAGCAGCGCCTCCCCCCTATTGCAATCGTGTTTTTATACCACTGGCACTGCCAGAGACACTGGCACTGCTTGCGTTTGGCACGTGTTCGGGTGCTGGCTTCCCGTTTGGGGGCAGTGCCGTTCGGAAGTCCAGCTGTAGCCGCATGCTGTCTTCATGGCAATCACATTCGCAGGGGTGGAGGGCTCCTGCAGAGGCGAGGCAGTATCTGTCTGCAGGATAGCATCCAAGCGGGCGTGCAGGTTGACATGCACGTCGGAGTGTAAGCAACGTTTGGGCATACATTTACGTAGGCAGGAAGCCATGCGACGTAAAACCAGGCCAGGGGGCGGGGACGGCGGCGGAAAGCTTTGCCTATTTTTGTGGGGTGGCCTTTCTCCCTGGGCAAGGCTAGTTCGGATGATTTGCCGCCTCTGGAACTTCCTCCGACCCACGCTGGTACATACGGACGGAAAGTGCAGCTCACGCAGTTGCTTTCGCAGCAGCCAGATGCGACCCCATAGAACTCCTAGGATCGCCGCGATGCGCTGTTGGCCCAGGAGCAGTCTTTGAGGGTTATTGGGGCCTCTCCTCTTGAACTCCCTCGGATGCTTTTTAGGGGGCAGTCAGTGCATTTGAAGACGCTGGGTGGTGATTCTTGGGCAATCGCTGTTCTCATTGGAGGCTTCCGGAGAGCCGTTCGAGATTTTCTTTGACGGCCCCAAGGCGGCCCACCATGACACCAGAGAACTATGATGGACTCCCGCCTTGGAACAGCGCACCAGGCGCATTTCCGTGTCGTTCGCCAGCGGGCTTCTTCTATTGGCGACTGGCTCTGTCAATTTGTCTCGGTCTGCGTGGGGCTGAGGCGAGCAAGCAGCGCGCAAACAGCATTCATGCCTCCATGGGGGAGACACGTGCGCTCCTGCTGTACCCTGGAGCTCAACCTTTTCACACTGCCATGTTTCTGGGATCTCCTGCACAGTGACGACTCTGCGTGCGTGCATGCTTGGCGTATGAAGCAGTTGGTGCTCCCTCCACCTGCCCCTCCATCCGCGAAGGAGAGACTCCAACGAAAGCGGAAAACCGAGATAACCAAAGGCCTTGGGCAGCTCGACAAGATGTCCGAGCAGATCAGGATGGGAGGAGGGTATGCACGCTCGCAGTATCGAAGACTCCTACGTCGAATCACCGCCGCCCCCTGCCTTTTGGAATCGCTCATGTGGCCGAGCGTTGTGGCAAGAGCTCTGCCAAGCTATCGGACCATGTGCTCCGCCAGCCATTGTGGAAACCCTTCGGGGAACGCTTGGGGGAGGATGGCGGGGAAGAGCAGGAGGAGAAGCAGGAGGAGGAGGAGGAAACCGGAGGGGGCATCTTGGGAGCCTCTGGGGGCACTCTTGGGGCCTCCTGGGAGCTTCCTGGGAGCCTCTTGGAGGCATCTTGGGGGCCTCCTTGGGCCTCTTGGGAGCCGAGGGGCTTCTCGGGTGCCTCTTTTGCCGTCTTAGGGCGTTCATTGCCTGTCTGACGCCGTCGGACGCTGTCTTGGGGGCCTCTCTGGGCCGACTCGGAGTCCTCTTGGCGTGCTCCAGGGCCGTGCTGGAGGCCATCTTGGGCGTCTTGGAGGCCTCTTGGGCGGTCTTGGGGCCCTCTTGGGGCCCTCTTGGGGCCCTCGTGGGGCCCTCTTGGGCCGTACTGGGGCCATCTTGCAGGCCTCCTCGGATCTTGGGGCGTCGATCTTTGGGGGCTCTTGGGCCGTTTGGGGCCATCGGGAAGCCGAAAAGAAGCAATTGCGAACATTCTTCAACAACTTCGGGAACTCAATGATTTGGGCTTCTTCGGGCCTTCTTGGAGAACCTCTTGGAGGCCTCGTGGGCCGTCTTGGAGACCTCTTGGGAGCCTCTTGAGCCGTCTTGTGCCATCCTGAGGCTGTCTTAGGCCGTCTTGGGTGCATCTTGGGCCGTCTTGGAAGAATCTTGAGGCCATCGTAGGCGTTTTGAAGGCCATCTTGGCCGTATTGGAGGCATTTCGGAGGCCATCTTGGGCCATCTTGGCGGTCTTGAAAGCCATCTTGAGCCGTCTTGGGAGAATTTTTCATAATTCGGCGCCTTGCGGTCCCTTCTGGGTGGCCGGCGGGACGGGCCGAAGGCACCGGGGGAGTCTTTTTGGAAAAAGAGCCAAAACCAAAACCGAAAGGATTCAGCACGCCAGGCACCCCTGCGATGAATCGACAGGGGGGGGCGGATCTAGTGACTCGGCCCGTCCCGCCGCCTTGCCTGGATCGTGGAAAAGAGGGCTCTTAGAGACCCCTCGGGGTCTCTCGAGGTGCTTTCCTGGGGCGTCTTGACAGACTGGCGCTTGTCAGGAGCATCCGGATGTCAGAGGGGTTTGGGAGGGCCTCTGGGGGCCTCTTGAGGCCTCTTGGGGGCCTCTTAGGGGGACTCGTGGCAGTCTCGAAGGCCACCTCGGGGAAAGGGGATCGACACGTTCCTTTGAGAGTCCCCCCTCTCAGGGGGGCCTCCAGGGTCGTCTTGGGGCGATCTTGGGGGCCTCTTTTGGCAGCCCGGGGCGCTCCTTTCGCCCGAGAAGTGGAGCATGCCAACGTCGTATAAGCACATTTGTTTCAATGATGTTGGCGCCGTGGGCCGGCCGGCCCCGAGAGCTTCCCAAGCGGCCCAAGATGTACCCGCGAGGGCTCCCGGATGGTCCCTGACATCGTCGTAAGCCATTTTGGAAGTACAGTCGGGGCGCTGAAGGAGGAACCCTTTTCGTTCGGGAGGGGCTCCGCGCTCCTTAGTTGTTTAACTGTTTGCCTTAGATTTGCCTTCGGTCTTCGATCGGAAATCAAACTGAATCTGAAGGAAGAAAGGGGCCTCGTTTCCTTATTATCGTTCCTTAGGTCAACGCCCCGACGGTATGGGATCCCAATCACGCTCCCGATGCCTTTGAACAAGTTACGCGAGTCGCCCCGGGAGCGCCCAAGAGCGCCCGGGAGCGCCCAGATCTCCAGGGTCTTGGCCCTGGAAAGAGTTTCTTTTTGCAGAGCTCACACAGAGGGCGCGAGCTGACGTGAGGACGCTCCACTCGGCGCCTACGGCATGGTGGCGGATATGCAAGAGCCGGCCAGCGTCTGACAAGACCTTCTCTGTATTCCTCACAAATGTCATGGACGTGCCATGCGCGAGTAGGGTTGCATTCGTCGGTCTTCCTAGTACTACCATGCAGAAGGCAGCATGCATACTTGCATTTGCACGCGTTGTCGTGGTGAAGCATGCCTCCTATCTCCCGCTGGCCTCTGGGGGGACTCTTAGGGGTCTCTTGGATGTCTCTTGTAGCCTCGTGGGGGGCTCTTTGGGGCCTTTTGGGACCTCTGTTGGCCTTTTGTCGGCCTCATGGATACCTCATCGGGGCCTCGCGAGGGCCTTCTGAGGACCTCTTGGGGGCCTCTTCGCAGTCTCGGGAGGCGTCTAGGGGGGAAGGGATCGACATGTCACTTCGAGTTCCCCCTCTTTGACTCCTCTTGCGGCCGTCTTGGGGCGAACTTGGAGGTCGTCTTGGTGGCCTCTTTGAGACGTCCTGGGCGCTCCCACGGTCGAGAAGAGGAGCACACGCCAGCATCGTACAAGGCACGTCTGTGCCGGCCCCTGGGGGCCTCCAGCACGGAACAGGATGTGCCCATGAGGCTCCAGGGTGACCCTGCCATCATCTTTGACCATAGGCCGCCGCGCCGCCTGTTCCGATGCGCGGCCTTCCGTCTTGGGGAGGGCGCCGCGGCCACCAGGGTAAGCGCCGCCTCGGACGCGGTGGGTTTGCCATGGGGCTTGCCGCGGTGCAGGCTCCGTCTAGACGGGGCGCGTGGCGCAAGGTTTGCCGTGGGTTTGCCGCCGTGGTGTCGGCGTCGTCCACTTGGGCGCGTCGAGAGCGCGTCGGCATATGCTCCCGAGGCCTCTGAACAAGTCAGGCGAGCCGCACCGAGAGTGCTCAAGAGCGTTCAGGAGCGCCCAGGAGCGCCCATAACTTCGATGTCCCTGGCCCCTCGAATGAGTATCTATAACGCTCGATGCGAAGAACTCGAAGGGACCTGGGGGGGGATTCCTCTCAATGCCTGTGGCTGTGGCCTGGTGGCGGATATACGAGAGCCAGCCGTGGTCCGTCGAGCCCCTTAGTGTGTTTCTCACGCTGGCGATTGGAATGCCATGCGCGAGTATGGTTCAGACGCGCTTGTCCTCGCAGTACCACATGGGAAGGGACAGCGTGTGTACTTGTGTTTGGTCGCACTGTCGTGGTGAAGCAAGCCCCTCATCTCCCTGCTGGCCCTGCCCTTCCCCGAGGGATCCAGGGCGTTCGTAAACCCAACAGGATGCTTCCTCACTCCTCCCTGCGCGCTCCACCCTCTTCCCTCGAGCCTCCTTCCGCCCTCGAGGCTCCTCCCTCGAGGCTCTGATCCCGATGCTCCTCCCTCCAGGCTCCTCCCTCCTCCCCCCGTGGCACTTGCGCTCCTGCCCCTCGGCCTCTCCTGCTGTCCCTCCTCTCTCTCTCTCACTTTCTCTCACCTCCGAGGGCTGGGGCGTCGGCCGCGGTGCGAGCCAGACGGGAGTGGGAGGGCCGCTTTCGCACGCCTTCCCGGAGTCTTGAGAATCCAAGGCTGGGCGCAGCGGCGCAGCTTGAAGCAGTGAGTGATGGCCGCACTCGGCGAGCACCCAGCACAGTGGGCGGGCTGCGAGGAACGCTGAGGGCACATCCTTCAGGCGTTTTTTTGTTGGCGGGGGATGTAGGAGGAGGAGCAGGAGGAGAAGGAGGAGGAGGAGGAGGCGGAGGAGGAGGAGGAAGAGGAGGAGGAGGAGGAGGAAGAAGAAGAAGAATTATCACAGTGCGACCCTACCTAGGAGTTGGAGCCCCCAGGAAAGCAGCATTAGTAGTAACAGCAAAGCTAAGCTAAAGCTAAGCTAAAGCTAAGCTAAAGCTAAGCTAAAGCTAAGTTGAAGCTAAGCTACAGCTAAGCTAAATCTAAAGCTAAAGATAAGCTACCGCTAAGCTAAATCTGAGCTGAAGCTAAGCTAAATCTAAGCTAAAGCTAAGCTGAAGCTAAGCTAAAGCTAAGCTAAAGCTAAGCTAACACTACGCTAAAGCTAAGCTAACACTAAGCTGAAGCTAAGCTAAAGCTAAGCTAATGCTAAGCTAGCACTAAGCTGAAGCTAAGCTAAAGCTGAGCCAAAGCTAAGCTAAAGCTAAGCTAAAGCTAAGCTATCTCTAAGCTAATACTAAGCTAAAGCTAAGCTACAGCTAAGCTAAAGCTAAGCTAAAGCTAAGCTAAAGCTAAGCTAACGCTAAGTTGAAGCTAAGCTGAAGCTAAGCCAAAGCTAAGCTAGATCTAAGCTAAATCTAAATCTAAAGATAAGCTAACGCTAAGCTAAATCTACGCTAAAGCTAAGCTCAAGCTAAGCTGAAGCTAAACGAAAGCTAAGCTAAAGCTAGGCTAAATCTAAAGCTAAAGATAAGCTAACGCTAAGCTAAAGCTAAGCTAACGCTAAGCTAAAGCTAAGCTGAAGCTACGCGAAAGCTAAGCGAAAGCTAAGCTAAGGCTAAGCTAAAGCTAAGCTAAAGCTAAGCTACATCTAAGCTGAAGCTGAGCTGAAGCTAAAGCTAAATCTAAGCTAAAGCCAAGCTGAAGCTAAAGCTAAGCTAACGCTAAGCTAAAGCTAAGCTAAAGATAAGCTAAAGCTAAGCTGAAGCTAAGCTAAAGCTAAGCTAAAGCTAAGCTAAAGCTAAGCTAGCACTAAGCTAAAGCTAAGCTAACACTAAGCTGAAGCTAAGCTGAAGCTAAGCTAAAGCTAAGCTAAAGCTAAGCTAACACTAAGATGCAGCTAAGCTAAAGCTAAGGTAAAGCTAAGCTAAAGCTAAGCTAAAGCTAAGCTAAAGCTAAGCTAAAGCTAAGCTGAAGCTAAGCTGAAGCTAAGCTAAAGCTAAGCTAAAGCTAAGCTAAAGCTAAGCTAAAGCTAAGCTAACACTAAGCTGAAGCTAAGCTAAAGCTAAGCTAAAGCTAAGCTAACACTAAGCTGGAACTAAGCTA
This sequence comes from Prorocentrum cordatum, assembly GCA_963575745.1. Classification (NCBI taxonomy): domain Eukaryota; class Dinophyceae; order Prorocentrales; family Prorocentraceae; genus Prorocentrum; species Prorocentrum cordatum. The sequence continues at coordinate 83,334 of CAUYUJ010018675.1, read as the reverse complement.
AAGCTACGTTGAAGCTAAGCTGAAGCTAAGCTAAAGCTAAAGCTAAGCTAAAAACTAAAGCTCAGGCTAAAGCTCCCAGGGGACTGGGGGAACCGCGGGGCGGGGATTGGGGGAATCGCCCGGGGCGTGTAGCACTGCCCGGCCCCTTTAAGCTAGAGAGTAAGAACCCTTCTAGGCAGAGCCTAGGTAGGGAACAAGAAGAAGAAGAAGAAGAGGAGGAGGAGGAGGAGGAGGAGGAGAAGGAGGAGGAGAGACTGTGCCACTTGGGCAGGCCAGGGGCCGGGGAGGGGGAGGAACTGGGGGGTAGGGAGACCGGCTGTGGGCCTCTGAGCTCCCTGGATGGATCTGGCGCGCCGGAGGACCCACGGAGGGCCAGCGGAGGAGCCCCGGCAGGCGAGATCCAGGCGGGAGGCCCGATGGCCGACTCCGTCCTGGGCGCCCGGAGGCGTCGTCCTCCGACCGCGTGCCCTGTGCCCGTGGGGAGGAGGGGAGGTTCAAAGAAGAAAAGACGCCATAAACATACATTTTTGGCGCTCCGCGCGGATTTCGTGGCTCCGCGCTGGGCCCCCCCTGGCGGCGCCTCCGGCGCCGCTTCTGGCGCGCTCCGCGCGCCAGGGAGGGGGTTCCAGCGCAGATCAAACAAGTCCGCGCGGAGCGCCAAAGGTTTATTTTTAATTTTTGTTTCCTTCTAGAGGTTCGATGGCCGACCCCGTCCTGGGCGTCCGTATAGGTCCTCCGACCGCGTGCCCGGTGCTCCAGGGTGTGAAGGGAGGCCCGATGGCCGACCCCGTCCGGGGCGTCCGGAGGCGTCGTCCTCCGACCGCGTGCCCGGCGCTCCGGGGGGTGAAGGGGGGCGGAGGGGGATGTGGTGCAGCCGTGCGGCCCAGCGGCGGAGACTGCCGAGTTGCGGCTGCAGGGGTTGCATGTCAATTAGCCGCGAAGTCATCGTGTAGTTGGAGGCCTGTGAGGCCGTGTCTCGTGGTCTGCCATGGTGCGTGCAATGTGTCATGCGGCCGCAGCCATAGGGTTCTCAGCGTTGCTTGGTAAGTTCAGCACGTGGCCAATACTGTGCATAGAGTAGTGCACTGGATGCTGTGCACTGCTACAGTCACATGCTTGCCATCACGAGTTTGCCAGCTTTTACCTGGCATTGCGATTTTTCCCAGAATCGCGGCCCAGTCCACCTCATTGTCTCTGTCTCGAAGAAGTACGCAGCTTTCGATTCGCAGGCATGGTCTTTCCTCGGACACCCTTGTCATTGCTCCCCTGTACTATGTTCTTCGACGTCCCGCTACGAGCGTTTGCCTGACGATACCTACTCTCTTGCGACGCAGGCGGACACCCCAACCTCCACAACATTTGCTGCGTACGCCATGTCTGATACTCTGTGCGTATGTGTCCAGGGTCACCCGGTGCATCCTTGCAGACTGGTTGACCGAGCCTCCCGACATTTCTGCTTAGTTTCTCTCCTAACGCAGCCGCGAACTTTTTCAGCGTGAGCACCGCTCTTCTATGACTTGCTGCCCTGATCGCGCGAGCATCGCTCTTCAATGACTTGCTGCCCGGATCGTTCTGGTTCAGCTCTGGCAGGCAAAAGCGGCTTCTCACTTATTTTACCGGTCGCTCCCCCTTCCTCCTCCCCCCGCTTTATCTCTTTCTCTCTCTCTCTCTCTCTTTCCATTTCTCTCCCTCCCTCCCGTCCCACCGAATTGAAGGTGCCAGGGAACTCAGAGGAAACTCCTCCTCCTCCCTGCCTCGCTCCCTCTCCCTCCCTCTCTATATCGTATCTTTTGTTGTGCTTGTTTTGGTATGGTTTGTTTTTCTGTCTCTGTCTCTGTCTCCGCCTCTCTCTCTCTCTCTCTCTCCCTATTCATATGTATTTATTTATATATGCATACAGATCACCCTTTCTATCGTCGTCGTCGTCGCTCTCGCCCTCGCCGTTGTCGTCGTCGTCGTCGTCGGCGTCGGCGTCGGCGTCGTCGTCGTCATCATCGTCATCGTTGTTGTCGTCGTCGTTTTTCTCTCTCTCTCTCTCTCTCTCCCTCTCCTTTCTACATGTGTGTGTTTTTCCTCCCCCACCATTTTCCTCTCTCGGCCCCCGCTCCTTTCGCCCTCCAACTCCTTCATCAGCCTCTCTTTTCCTCCTCCCTCTCTCTCTTATTGCGCTCGATCACATTTTGCTTCCGCGTTCTGCCACCCGCTTTGAGGCGTAAAGTAATCGAGCCACGCGCGCGGCGTGCGGCAAGGTCTCGCATCCCTGCGAAATATTGCAGATCGCGGGTTCATTGGCCAGAGCCCCTCCGCAGCAGAAGCACCGATGGCCACCCGATACAGAGATAGCGACAGTGACACAAGAACAGCCACGTCTCGTTTCGCTTTCAGCGTGCTCATCGCGGGCAGTCGCGAGCGTTGATCAGGCTCGAGCTCTGGCACGGGGGCAGAGCAATTGGTGACAGCGGATTCAGCCACCGTTGGAGAAGTATGATGGGAGGAAGTGGCTAGCATTTTCGGTGGATGATGATGATGTTGATGACGATGCTGATTATGATGATGAGGATGATGCTAATGAGGATGATGCTGATGAGGATGAGGAGGATGATGGTGATGATGGTGGTGGTAATGCTGATGATGATGATGATGCTGATGATGATGATGATGATGATGATGATGATGATGATGATGATGCGGAGGAGGAGGAGGAGGAGGAACAAGAGGAGGACCAGAGTTATCAACGATGTTGGCATAGACCCTCCCTCCAAGCTTCCTCTTCTTTGCCCCCCACAACGGTTCATTTCCATTGAGGGAAATGCCTCGTTGGAAGGCAACCGTGTCAAGATCTTGAAGCATGCCAAAACATTGTTCTCGGGATTTCAACGCCACATATCAACCTGACTGCTGCATCTTGACGATCCGGAATCGTGCCAGAACGCCATAATTGGGACTCCAACACCGCGAATCAACATAACTGTTGCACCCGCATAACCCTGAACCCTTCCAAAACACCATTTCTGGGACGTTGATCATGGGAATCCGTGGGAAACTCTTGCAATTTTTTACAACGAATGTGCGCGGTGCTCAGGCGAGAGCCACATACGGAACCGCCCTCAATCCGTGAAGCTGGTGCAAATGTTTCAAAACGAGTGTGCGCGGCGCTAAAACGAGAGCCACATTTTGAGAACCACCCGCTCTATCCCTGAAACTCTTGCAAATGTTGAAAACGAATGTGCGCGGCGCTCAAGCGAGAGCCACATTCTGAAACCCACCCGCTCTCAATCCGTGAAACTTCCGCAATGTTTGAAAACGAATGTGCGCGGCGCTCAGGCTAGAGCCACATTCTGAAAACGACCCGCCCTCAATCCGTGAACCTCTAGCAGATTTCAAAGAAGAATGTGCGCGACGCTAAGGCGAGAGCCACAATTTGAAAACCACCCGCCCTCTATCTGTGAAGCTGTTGCCACAATGTAAGCTTCAGAATCATACATGGGGAGGAAGTCTCAGGCGAAACGCCCGGCCCGCCCTAACAATTGGCTTTGGGGTGCGACAGGGAAGAGTGATCTATAAGGAGAAGGTATGGAGGAGGAGGGAGAGGAGGAGGAGGATAAGGTGGAGGAGGTGGTGGAGGAGGAGGTGGAGGTTGTGAATGCAGAAAAGGGGAGGAGGTGGAAGAGGAGGAGGAGGAGGAGAAGAGGGAGGAGGAGGAGGAGAAGGGGAGGAGGAGGAGGAGGAGAGGAGAGGAGGGGAGGAGGAGGAGGAGGAGGAGGAGGAGGAGGGAGGAGGAGGAGGAGGAGGAGGAGGAGGAGGAGGAGGAGGAGAGGAGGGAGGAGGAGGAGGAGGAGGAGGAGGAGGAGGAGGAGGAGGAGGAGAGGAGGAGGAGGAGGAGGAGGCGGCGGTTGAGGAGGAGGAGGAGGAGGAATCATAATAGTAAAAAGAACAAGAAGAGGAGGAGGGGGAGGAGGAGGAAGAGGAGGAAGAGGAGGAGGAGGAAAGGGGAGGAGGAGGAGGAGGAGGAGGAGGAGCAGGAGGAGGAAGCGGAGGAGGAGGAGAAGGAGGAGGAGGAGGAGGAGGAGGAAACAGATGAAGAAGGATCAGAAGAAGGATCAGAAACATACAATTACGCGACCGAGGAACCCCACATACTTCTAATATGTCTGGCGTGATGATAGCTGACGTGAAACTGGCGAGAATGATGCAGGTGGCCGTTGTTTCGCCGATACCGTTGGCGGCGCCGGTCAAGCCTTGGGAACCTGAGTACCTTGAGGGGGTCCAGGATGGGCAAAAGCCTGGGCGTCACTGGCTGGCCGCCACTTTGACCCCACAGGATGGCTCCGCATCGCACACAGAGTCGATGCCGCGCTCAGAGAGCACCCCCTGTGGTGTCAAGGAAATGCCACGCCTGCCACGCTTTGCGAGCCAAAAACAAAGAGTGACTAGTGACCCCACCCCCAGCTCACCACCTGTGGCGTCGAGGATGTGCCACGCCTGCCACGTCTTGCGAGCCCGAAGCGGGTAGCGTTCCCACCCACAGATCACCCCCCGTGGTGTCGAGGAAGTGCCACGCCTGCCACGCTTTGCGAGCCCGAAGCGGATAGCGCTCCCACCGCCAGCGCACCCCCTGTGGTGTCGAGGAAGTGCCACGCCTGCCACGCTTTTGCGAGCCCCAAGCGGATAGCGCTCCTACCCACAGCGCGCTCCATCTGGTGCCAACGAAGTTCCAAGCCTGCCACACTTTGCGAGCCCGAAGCGGACAGCGCTCCCACCCCCAGCGCACCCCCTGTGGTTTCGAGGAAGTGCAACGTGTGCCACGCTTTGCGAGCCCGAAACGGATAGCGCTCCCACCCCTGAGCGCACCCCCTGTGGCGACGAGGAAATGCCACGCCTGCCATGCCCTGCTAGCCTGCCACGCATAGTGCCCCCACCCCCAGCGCACCCCCTCGTGGCGTCGAGGCGATGCCACGCCTGCCACGCTTTGCGGGCCCGAAACGGATAGCGCCCCCACCCCAATCGCACCTCCTATGGTGTCAAGAAAGTGCCACGCCTGCCGTACCCTGCGAGCCTGGAGCGTGTACAGACCGCGTTCCCCCCCCCCCCCCCCCTGCGCACCTTCCCCCCCCCCCCCCCCTGCGCACCCCCCCTGGTGTCGAGAAAGAGCCACGCCTGCCGTGCCTTGCGTCTGTGTCTGTGTCGTGTTGTGTTGTGTGTGCTGCGTAAGTGTCTGATGTGTGTGTGTGTTGTGTGTGTGTGTGTGTGTGTGTGTGTGTGTGGTGTGTGTGTGTGTGTGTGTGTGTGTGTGTGTGTGTGTGTGTGCGACCGTGTCTGTGTGTGGATGTGGTTGTGTGTGTGTGTGTGTGTGTGTGTGTGTGTGTGTGTGCGCATGTGTCTCTGTTTCTGTGTATGTGTCTGTAGGGGAGGAAGGAAGAACAATGGAGGAGGGAAGTTTTGAGGAAGACGCGGCTGCGACGCGGGTGGGAAGACAACCAGAACCCCACTAAGCATGTGGGGAAATACCTATACGACCACCTTTCGGGTGATAAGGAGGTTTGGGTGCGGGGGAGAGGGGGGAGAACCAACATCTGACTCAATTGGTCTCACGATTGATCTCACTCAACGGGCCACCACGGGCCACCACCGGACACCACGGGACACCACGGGACACCACGGGACACTTGTCGATCTCACTATCGATCTCACTACCGATCTCACTCAACGGGACACCACGGGACACCACGGGACACCACGGGACACCGCGGGACACCTCTCGATCTCACGGTCGGTCTCACTATCGATCTCACTATCAATCTCACTATCGATCTCACTACCGATCTCACTCAACG
>CAUYUJ010018675.1:42500-72500 GCA_963575745.1 Prorocentrum cordatum | reverse complement strand
GGGTGCCGAAGAAGACAGGAGAGGGGAGGAGAGGAGGGGAGAAGGAGGAGCCGCGGGCTGGGGCCAAGGCAAGGAAAAAAGGCGGGCTGAGAAGCACACCAGAGGCCACACAACACCCCTACAACACTAGACATACAAATGTTCAACTGCGACTATGAATGGAGCAGGGCCCTGGCCGCATCAGCAGCCCCAGGGGCGACGGTCGCCGTGCCCGGGGCCCGCTTTAGCACCGCCTGGGCGTTGGCCCGCCGAACGGCGACGTTCAAACCTTCCAAGTACTCCTGCATGTGCAGGCTCGCCGCCTTGCCATCTCTGGCCTGAGCTTTGCGCGCGAGCTGCTGCAGAACTTGGATGCCCGAGGCCCCCCAGCCTCCGGAACGTTCGGCGACCATTGGCACGAAGGCGATCCCCTGCTGGGAGCACTGCGCCTCCGTGTTGAGGTCGGTCCGCCAGTAGTCCTCGTAGAGCTGCGCTGCCGACCCGGCGACCTCGCTCGCCCGCTGGAGGGCAGCCTGCCGCTGCGGCGACGTGATGGCCAGGTCCACGGCGGCTGGGGGCCCGCCGCGCCAGGAAGGCAAAGAACACGTCTGCCGGGCGACGCAAGCCCAGGTCGGCCGCATCGTCCGGCCGCGGCGGGAGGAGGTGGCCCCTTTCCAGGTCCGGCCTGCACCCCGCGGAAGCGGCGTAGAAGTACGTCAAGTTCCGGGCCGCGTGCTGCGCCGCGCTCTTGTCCCCGCCGCAAGTGCAGACCGAGCAATGGAAACCGTGCACGTCTAGCACGCTGTCGCCCAGGGGGCAGTAACCCTCCTCCTGAAAGACCTCCGCGGCCAGACGGCACTGTACCTCGGAGCGGAATTCGGCTGGCTCCATGCTGGGCTTCATGGCCTTGCTGGGTATGGCCGTCAGGAAGCCGGAGGCGCCGGGCAAAGTCTCCGACAGCACTGCGGCCCGGACGGCAGGGCTGTCCAGCGCCAAGCGGCCGCGCAAACTCGCCTCGTCTAGCGCGTCGGACAGCTCTCTTTGCGAAGCCGGAGAGGTGCCCACCACCTGGCGCGCCGCCTGCTCCAGCAGCTCTGCCTGCAACGTAGCGGCCGCGCGCTGGAGGCCGGAACCGGCATCGTCTACGTCCCAGCGGCAGTGGGCGTCGACCTGGGTGCAGGGGAGGGGGGCTCGAGAAAGGCGGGTGGGGCGCGGGGGAGAAGGCGCAGAAGCTCGGGGAGCGTGAGGGGAACGCGGGGCGAAGGGAGCGGGGCGAATGGGAGGAGCAGGGGGGCAGGTGCACGGATGGAATAAGGGGAGGGGGGCCTGGGGACGGCGGGGGAAGCACGGGGGAAAGGGGCGCGGGGGCGCGGGGAGGGTGCGAGGAGGACGCGGGCAAGAGGAGGGAGGCGCAAGGGAGAGCGGGGGGAGGGGGGGGGGGGGGGGGGGCGCACGGTCGGAATAAGGAGTGGGGGGGGGGCTCGGGGACGGCGGGGGGGGGGGAACACGGAGGAGGAATCAGGCGCGGGGGCCGGGGAGCGTGGGGGGAACACCGGGGCAAGGAGAGAGGGGCGCGGGGGAGGGCGGGGCGGGCGGGCGCACGGTCGGAATAGAAGGAGGGGGGCCCGGGGAAAGCGGGGGAAGCACGGGGGAGAGGGGCGCGGGGGGGCGGGGAGGGTGGGAGAAGGACTTGGGCAAGAGGAGGGAGGCGCAGGGGAGAGCGGGGGGAGGAGGGGGGGGCGCACGGTCGGAATAAGGAGTGGGGGGGGGGCTCGGGGACGGCGGGGGGAGCACGGAGGAGAAGGTGCGGGGGCCGGGAAACGTGGAGGGAGCACGGGGGCAAGGAGAGAGGGGCGCAGGGGAGGAGCGGCGGGTGGGCGCACGGTCGGAAAAAAGGGCAGAGGGGCCCGGGGAGAGCGGAGGGGGAGAACGGAGGAGAAGGCGCGGGGGCCGGGGAGCGTGGAGGGCCCATGGTCGGAAGGAGTCCCTGACTCTTGACAGGGCCCCCTCGTGTTATGGAGGCGCCGAAGGCCAGGTCAGGCGCAAAAAGGAGTCCGTGCATGCTGTGAGTCCTCGGGCCCACGGGCGACAGCAACCCTCGTCGTTCGTGCGCCACGGCGCCCAGGACACAGGCACAGACCCGAGGACTGCGGGGAAGGGCCCCCGCCAAGAGACGGATTCGCGCTATCGCTGGAGACGCCCTGGCGATTCATGCATTGGTGGCGAGCGAGGGGGGGGAATGATAATGAGAAGGAATAGGCCTCCTCAGCAGGCGGCGGGGCGTCTCAGAAGGCCCCCCTGGCCTTCGGAGAGGTGCTCTGCGTCTTCGGGGAAGGCCCGGATGGCCTCTCGGAAGGCTGGGGCGGCCTCCGGGGCTTCCGAGAAGGCCCGCCCCTTCTTGCTTCCCCCCGGGCTCGTCGCCGAGTGCAGGACCCGCGCTTCAGCGGCCCGCCCGCTCGGACCGCCCGTGAGGGGTCCACTCGCCTGGCCCCGCCCGTTGCAGGGGCCTTCGGCGCCCCTCTTCGCCTGCGCTTCGTCCGCCCCCCTCGCGGCCCACCGTTGCCCCTCGTGGCTCCGCGGGCGCCCTTCGCGGCTCCGTCTCTGCCCCTGTGCCCCCCCCCCGCCCCTTTCCCCAGTGCCTTTGTCGTGGCCTCCCTTGCGGCACTTCCTTCCTCGCTCTCTCTCTCTCTCTCTCTCTCGCCACTGGGGGAGCGGATCCTGGGGGGAAACGGGTCCTGAGGATGTCCGCCGCTTTTGGGGTCCCTGGGCCCTCCACGGGCCCTGGACGAACAGCTGGTCCTGGGAGAAGTCCCTGGGGTCTAGGACCCGTTTCCCTCCGGATCGGCTTCCAACTATGCTAACCGATGCTCTTTTCGTGGCCTCCCTTCCGGCACTTCTTTCCTCCTCACTCTCTCTCTCCCTGGTTTCTTTTGGACTTCCCCACGCGGGCATCAGATCCCGCGGCTCTTGGGATCTCAGAGATTGTGCTGGCCCGAGTGCGCGGGCTCGGGCAGCATCTCGCCGCTGAGGGCTCTGACCAGGGGTCGGAGGCCAGAGACGGCGAGCTCTTCTCATGCTGAACCCGCCTCTCGGGCCAGCCGCCACTACCTCGCACTCTCTCTGCTCTGTGTCCCTCCGCTTCCTGTTTGGTGGGGGCTGCCCCAACCACGCGCGGCAGGGGGGTCCCGAGGCTTCCAGCGTCCAGGTGCCTCAACGGTTTTGGACGACCCAGTCTGGTCTGGTCCCTGGCCCATGCCAGGTCCGGACTGGGCCTGGGTCTGGGCCGATCCCATCCTCGTCCTCCTTAGCCTCCACGACTTCACGCAGCGTCGTCGTCCTCCTCCATCTCCGTGCCGCCTCGTTGTCCTCTTCAGCCTTCATGCAGCAGCGGCGGCATGAGCACAGTAATGGCAGTGCGGAGCTGAAGGCTTCGTATGCTGCGCCGCCGCCGTACGATCGCTTCTTTCGATCGCCGATGCAGCGCCGTTGTCCGGGTTCCGATGCAATCCCACGGGGGTCGTCTGGAGATCGCTCCTTCTCGCCCCCCCTCCTCCTTCATCCCCCTCCTCCCTCCCTTCTCGTTTTACTCCTCCCTTCTCTCTCCTTGTCCTCTCCTCCTCCTCCTCCTCCTTCTCCTCCTCCTCCTCCTTTTCCTCCTCCTTTTCCTCCTCCTCTGCCTCCCCCTCCTCCTCCTCCTCCTCTTCCTCCGCCTCCTCCTCCTCTTCCTCCCTCATTTCCCTCCTCCCTCATTTCCCTCCTCCCTCCTTCCTCTTCCCTCCTCTCTTCTCTTCCTCCTCGTCTCGTCGCCGTCGTCGTTCCCCTCCTCCTCCTCCTCCTCCTCCTCCTCCTCCTCCTACTCCTCATCCTCCTCCTCCTCCTCCTCCTCTTCTGGGGGGCTATGTGAGGCTGCCGACTGCATGTGAGCTGCACTCGGGGTCGCTGTCGCCTTACAGTCCAGCAGGACCGCACGGAAGAGCAGCTGTCCCAAGGGTGCCCTCTTCCATCCTCGCTTCTTGGCCCATCCCAACACTTTTGCCATGGGCCATATGGGCTTCCAGCTTCGGATTCGGCTTGGGCGTCTCGACGGCCTCGCACCCTCGGCGCGCAGCCTCGCGATCAGGTCGTGCCGTGTGCTTCCTCTCGCCCGGCCTCGTCAGTATACGCTTGCTGCACCCGGCCCGAGCTCAGGACCGGCGGAGAGGGCCCGAGGACACCTTCCTCCGCGCCGAGGATCGCCGCTTCGAGCGCCGCTACCAGCTGGAGGAGAAGCCGGTCGGGGAGGGCACCTATGGCGCCGTCTACATGGCCACGTGCGGGGCCGAGTGCCCCGACGTCCGACGTCTATCGGTTTTTTCGAGACGCGGGCACCCGACCTCACGACGACGACGACGACGACGACGACGACGACGACGACGACGACGACGACGACGAGGACGGCGACGACCGACGAGCGACGAGCGACAAACATCGAGCGACGAGCGACGAGCGACGAGCGACGACGACGTCGTCTTGTTGACGGCCCCGAGGTCCGCTGAGGGCCCCGAGAGGCCGAAGACGAGGATGAACATCCTGGGGGCCTCGCGCGGCGCGCAATAGTTGTACCATCTGGCCCACACGTCCGCCTCGTCAGATGCGGGACGACGTTCGTGCGTCGATGGTCCGACGCAAGTCCGACGTAAATCCGACGTACATTCGACGAGCCCGACGTAAATCCGACGTGGACCCTACGTACATGGTGTCTCAAGTTGCCGCACGAGGCCTCCAGGATGTTCTTAGATCGCGACGAGAAGCCCTTTCGAACACGACGAGAAACCCTCCGTCTCAACTTTTTCGAGACGCTGGAGGTCTGGGGAAGCGCTGATCGGTCGGGGGCGGCCAAGAGGTGTGATGGCTCAAGGGGACGGATATCATGGCGGGTGCCATGATCTCTCCCCTTGAGTTCCTGGCGCTCCTTCTTATTTCGACGCCTGCCTGGCCCCCCCCCCTGGGGGGCCACGCACATGTCGCCGGCCATGATCTGCGCCACCCCCCTCGTGGACGCCCCCCTCGTGGCCGACCCCGAGTCGGAGCAGGGCCGGTCGGCGAAGGCCTCCGACGACGACGAGGACGACGAGGACGACGACGGCGACGACCGACGAGCGACGAGCGACCAGCGACCACGACGACGACGACGAGGACGTCGACGACGACGACGACGACGACGAACGAGGAGGGCGAGGTCGAGGTCGCGGCGGCCATCTCCAGGGCGCGCTGTCCTGGGGCTCCTCGCGGAGCGCCGCCCCCACGCGGGGGGGGAGGGAGCCTCGGGCCGCCTGGACGGCGCCGCTGGGGAGTTAGCCGCGGCGGAGAGGGGGGAAGGTCGGGGGTGGAGTGTTTCTCCGAAGGGCGGGTCGCCTAAGTTAGGCGATCCGTCCTCCTCCTCCTCCTCCTCCTCCTCCTTCTCCGACTCCTCCTCCTCCTGCTCCTCCTCCTCCTCCCTCCACCTCCTCCTCCATTTCCTCCTCCCCCTCCCCCTCCTCCACCTCCACCTCCTCCTCCTTCTCATCCTCCTCCTCCTCGTGTCGCCTACGGACTCAAGAGACGGGACTCAAGAGACGGGGGTCAATGCAAACGGGGGTCATCCAGAGCGCCGGATCTCGCCAGGTCCTGCAGGGCCAGGATCCCACAGGATCTGGCAGGATCCTGCAAGGCCTGACTGACCCAGGTCTGGATTGACCCGGGTCAGTAGATCCCCGAGAGAGCGGGCGGTCAGGGGTATGGCGCCCGGGAGGGGTCGGGGACCGAGTGCGAAGGCCTTCGACGACGAGGACGACGACGACGACGACGAGAACGGTGACGACGGCGAGCGACGACGACGACGACGAGGACGAGGACGACGACGACGACGACGACGACGACGACGAGGTCGAGGACGACGACGACGACGACGACGAGGACGAGGACGAGGACAAGGACGACGACGACGACGACGAGGACGACGACGAGGACGAGGACGACGCACTGCCTGGTAGCCGCGGCGGAGAGAGCGGGGGTCGGGGGTGAAGCCCGGGAGGGGTCGGGGGCCGATTGTGATGGTCGGGCGGAAGGCAGTGGGGGGTGCAGATCGTCGTCTTGTTCGTCGTCGTCGTCGTCGCCGTCGTCGCTCGCCGTCGTCGTCGTCGTCGTCGTCGTGGTCGTCGTCGTCGTCGTCGTCGTCGTCGTCGTTGTCATCGTTGTCGTCGTTGTCGTCGTCGTCGCTTGTCCTCCACAAGGCCTTCGAAAAGGGTTGTCGGCAACGGCTGGCCGCAAGGCCTTCTCGGGCGGGTGGTAATGATGGGTGACCCAAATTGGGGGTGAAGGCGAAGGCCTTAGAGGGGCCCTCTAGGGCCCCTTTTGGGCACCGAGTGGCTCCAAAAGGGGACCTACAAGGTCCCCTTTGGAGCCCTTTGTCTTCACCCCCCTATTGGGTCACCGCCCATTGCCACCCTCCCGAGAACGCCTCGCGGCTGGTGCCGCCGACCCTTGCGAAGGCTTTGCGGAGGACGAGCGACGACGACGACGACGACGACGGCGACAACGACGACGACGGCGGCGGCGGCGGCGACGACGACGATAACGACGACGAGCGTTCTTGCTGAGTCAGATCGGAGCCACCCGAACAGCTCAAGGCAGCGCCGAAGCTCTTCACGCCGATGCGTCGTCCAGACCGCGAGTCTGATCGGGCATGGCTGCCGCCGGCCTGTGGCCTCGAGAGGAAGCAGCTCTGCGCGTACGGGTACGCGCGTCGAGCTGCCATCCCTGAGCTGCAGCTCTGTTTCTCTACCGTCAGGGGCGACACTGCCCAACAATCACACACTGTCATCGGACTCTGCCGTGGAAGATGCGTCATGGACTCGGCCCTGTTTCGGTGCGATCAGGCGAAGGTGTGGTTCATGGAGTTTCCTCAGCTGGTCTCGCTAAAGAAGGGCAGGTTGGCACATCGAGTGTAGAATACGAGGCGGCAGTTTTGCCTAGAAGCTTTGTGTAAGTGGAGGTCCGACCCTGTCCAGTCGGTGGCAAGCGCGAACGATCCCAAACCATGATGACCATCGTCCAGGGTGGGGTATGCAATCAGCAGTTGCAGTGCTGGCGCATGTTCATGTGTAATCAATCAGATTCGAGTTAATTTCTTGTAATACGCCCTCGCTATATTTGTGCTAGGAAGTTAGCGCGCGCACAAACACACTCGCGCGCACGCACACCGCACTTTCAGGCACAGGCGCGGACACGGACACAGACACTGACACATACACACAAAACACACACACACAAACACACACACACACACACACTCAAGCGCACACGCACATCTATGCGCAACGCACTCGCGCACACGCGCAAGCACAACATACAACACACGTGCGGTCAAGACGCAGTATTTCGAGTGCATTGCGCCCCTCCCGGGACAAAGTGCCACCCATAGTCGGTGACTCTATACGCGTCTCTCCCTTCCCGACTCCATCTGTATTCTAAACGCTTCGCGTATCCCCACCAGCTTTCACCGGCACTGGGGCTTTGTGCCCGCAGGCCTTGCTCTGAGTGTTGCCGCCGTGTACAGCCCGCGTTCAACGCATCGTCGCATTCACCGGGCCACTCGTCGCAGGCGCCGGACTCGATGCGATGAGTGCCGCTGGCCCCCTTCAACTGGGCGGTGGAGTTCGAGGGCTGCGCGCTGAGTGGTTCAGCCTTCCGCGTCTTTTGCCTCTTGTTTTCCACCGCCGGCAGCCCGGTTTCCCGGGTTCGTGCGTAGCTAGCCGGGCTGGCTGCTTGGAGTTTGGCGCCGCACTGGCGACTCACTCCGTTGCACTCGCACCCGCGGCCGCTTGTACACTTTGGTTTACTGGGCGGCGCCTAGGTGCGTCTGCTGGTGGATGCCGAGCATTTTGTTCAGTGCATGTGCAACGGCGCGCTTGTTGTGCAGGTGCGATCCGGCCTGCCAACGTGGCGGTTGGGGTCGCCAATTCGCTCTGTGCCGCCCGCCCCGGACATTGCCTCTCGCCGCCAGACCGTTGTCGCGCGGCCGCAGACCAAAACAAAAATATCCCCACCAGCTTCCGCAGCCTGGCTCAAGGCGTCTGGTGGGCCTGTCCCCTCCGGGGCAGTCTCCCGCCGCTCGAGGGGGCGCCCATACGCTGCGCCGCGGTCCGCGCCACGCCCGGCCTGCCCCCGGCTGCTGCTGCCGCCGCCGCCGCCGCCCCTCCCCCCCGGGGGCTGGCGCTCGCGCGGCGGGGGGCGGCGGTGGCGCCGCAGGCCCTGCTGCCGCCCCCCGCGGCGGGCCGCCTGGCTTGCCGCCCTGGCCGCTGCTGCTGCCCTGGAGGCAGGTGTGCGCGCGGCGGCGAGCGGCGGTGGCGCCGCGGGCCTGGCTGCCGCTCCCCGCGGCGGGCCGCCCGGCCTGGCCAGCCCCCGGCCGCTGCTGCCTCCGCCGCCGCTGCCGCCGCCTCCCCCCCAGAAACTGGCGTGCGGCGGCGGCGGGCGGCGGTGGCGCCGCGGGCCTGGCTGCCGCCGCCCGCGGCGGGCCGCCTGCCCAGGCCCGCCCCCGGCTGCTGCTGCTGCTGCCGCCGCCGCCGCCCCCCCCCCCCCCCCGGGGGCTGGCGCGCGCGCGGGCGGCGGGCGGCGGCGGTGGCGCCGTTGGCCCGGCTGCCGCCGCCCGCGGCGGGCCGCCTGGCCTGCCGCCCTGGCCGCTGCTGCTGCCGCCGCCGCCGCCGCCTCCCGCCTGGAGGCTGGCGTGCGCGCGGCGGCGGGCGGCGGTGGCGCCGCGGCGGCGGCTCCCGCGGCGGCGGCGGCGGCAGCCGGGGCGGCCGCGCAGCAGCTGCGGCAGCAGCTGCAGCTGCACCTGCAGCAGCAGCAGCGGCAGCTGCAGCTGCACAGCAGCAGCCCCTGCAGCAGCAGCCGCAGCAGCACCAACGGCAACAGCAGCAGTAGTAGTAGCAGCAGCAGCAGCAGCAGCAGCAGCAGCAGCGGCAGCAGCAGCAGCTTCAGGAGCAGCATACAGACTCATGCGGCGATTGGCTGCGACCCCCGGACCCCCCCCCATCTAGGAGGAGATCTATCAAAGAAGGGGCGGTTGGGAATTAGCTTTGCCCCCCCCCCCAGGAGGCCAAAGTGGGGCCAAAACCTTAGACACATCTAGATGTTGGCTTCCTCGCCGAGGCCATCTTGGACGCCCCAACGACCCGCGGACCCCCCCGTCCATGTCCAGGGGAGGGGATAGGGGGAGGGGTAAACCCCTCGCCGAAGGGGAATAAGGAGGGGTGGAAGAGGAAACGCTCTAAACCACCGACGCCCAGAGGGCTGGTGGGATTTATATACACATACACCAAACACGGTCGTGCACCCTATACGTTTCTATGTTGAACGCGGACGTGCACGCTAAACGTTTTTAGTTGGCGATCTTTTTTTACATTGCCAGATTCCTGAGCATGAGTGTATAGTGCCCTCGGTCGGGTGCACTCTATACGATTCCGTCTCTTCTGCTCACCTCTCCACTCCGTCCCCTCCGCCCCGTCCTCCGAGTGACATGCTCGTATGGCGCCTCGTAATATATCTTTCCGCTTTCCTTCCTCTCTCCTCCTCCTCCTCCTCCTCCTCCTATTTCTCACCCTTCTTCTCCTCCTCCCTCTCCCCTGCCTCCTGTCCCGTCCATCCTCGCTCTGCCCTGGATATCACCTCGGCTGCACGTAGGAGGAGGAGGAGGAGGAGGAGGAGAAGGAGGAGGAGGAAGAGGAGGAGGAGGAGGAGGAGGTGGAGGTGGCTCGGGCCTGCGGTGGGCCGTAGGCTGAGTGTAACCTCAGGGACTGCTGAGCCAGATCTGCGTTCTGACAACATAACTGCACTCTGTTGGTCTGGGAATTCGGAAGTGCACTCTAAACATTTTTGTCTAATCAATCGGAAGTGCACGCTAAGCGCTGAACAACCGCGTATAGAGTGCACCTCTTTGCGACGTTCACTCTAAACACTTGGCCGCTTAGAGTGCACTTGACATTCCCGACGTGCACTCTAAATGCTGCGCTGTTACCGTGCCATAAACACGCAAACACACTTTTCGGTCGTCGCGAATGGGCGACTCGCCACCCCGTCGGACGAAACGCCGCGGAGGACCGCGCTCGCGCTTGGTAGTCCAAAGGGAGGCACAGGAAAAGGCGAGACGGCCGACCCCTCACACGGGGCAGTGGCCCGGTTTTCGGCGCCGAGGCGGCGAGGTGGCGGGGCAGCGGGCAGGGGCCGGCGAGCGGCGGGGTGGCGAGGCAGCGGGCAGGGCAGCGGGGCGCAGGGGACGAGGCGGGGCAGCGGGGCGCAGGGGCTCAAGAGACGGGGGCCAGCGCAAACGGGGGACAGTCAGAGCGCCGGATCCTGCAGGATCCTGCAGGGCCAGGGTCGCACTGACCCAGGTTTTTGGGTACAGGGTCCTGCAGGATCAAGTAGGATCTTGCAGGGTCCTGCAAGGCCCGACTGATCCTGTGGGGCGGTACCCGTACCTCTACCCCTTCGCCCGTTCTCCCGTTTCTCGGCCTCCTAGGAGGCTCTCGTCGCCACCGCTGGACTCGCCTCGAAGTCCTGGTCAGAACAAACCCCGGTATCGGTGCCTTTTGGTCTCCCCAGCGGGGCGGGGCAGCGGGGCGGTGAGCAAGGGCGGGGCAGCAGGAGGGGCGCCGCGCCAGAGTTAGGCGGGCAGGGCGCGGCCCGCTGAAGCGGGACGGGCGGAAGGGGGGCGCCAGGTACCCTGTCCTGACCGAGAGGCCAGGGGGGGCGGGAAAGCCGGAGAGTGGGGCGAGAGCGAGGGCGAGGGTGTACCACATTCACACACAACGCACACGCACACGCACACGCACGCGCGCTCACACGCACACGCACACGGACACGCACACGCACACGCACACGCCCACGCACCCTCACACGCACACGGACACGCACACGCACACGGACACGGACACGCACACGGACACGCACACGCACACGGACACGCACACGCACACGCAAACGCACACAGACACAGACACCGACACAGACTCAGACACACACACACACACACACACACACACACGCACGCACACACACACACACACGCACGCGCACAGACAGACAGACAGACAGACAGACAGACAGACAGACAGACAGACAGACAGACAGACAGACCGACAGACAGACAGACAGACAGACAGACAGACAGACAGACAGACAGACAGACACACAGATACACGCACAAACGCACACACGCACACACGCACACACGCACACACGCACACACGCACACACGCACACACGCACACACGCACACACGCACACACGCACACACGCACACACGCACACACGCACACACGCACACACGCTCACGCGCTCACGCGTTCACGCGCGCGCACACGCACACGCACGTGCACGCGCGCGCACACACACACGCACGCACACACGCATACGCACACGCACGCACGCACGCACGCACGCACGCACGCACGCACGCACGTACGCACACACACGCACACACACACACGCACACACACAGACACACACACAGGCACACTCACACACACGCCGAACGTAACGCAACGCAACGCAATGCACACGCACACGCACACGCACACGCACACGCAACGCAAGTCAACCCAACGCACACACAAACACACACACACACGCACACCCATCGCAACGCAACGCAACGCAACGCAGCCCGCAGGCATCACACATCACACATCACCCACCACACGTCACACATCACACACCGTACAGCACACACCACAGCACACACACACGAAACACGCACTCATAACATAACACAATCACGCATACAACGCACACACACACACACACGCACACACACACACACACACACACACACGCACACACACACACACACAAAACGCGACACACAGCACACAACGGACTCGCGCACGCACGCGCGCACGCACGCGCGCACGCACGCACGCACAGGAGGACCCAGCTGTGAGGCATGCCCTCCAGGGATGGGCAGCGTGGCAGCGCCTGGCGGCCGAGGTGCAGAGAGACTCGGCGAACCGTGGCCGTCAAGAAGGCGGCTTTTTCCCAGCCTGCTCTGGTAAGGCGGGCGTGTCCCTCTACAGGAGGAATCTTCAGAATGTTCGAATGTTCAAGAATAGGCAGAAAATAGTATGGGGACGATTGCATATAATTTTTTAAAACTATTTGGGGACACTTTTTGGAATCTGTTGGATGTCTCGTCCAAAGTCCGCCTGTAGGGGGACATGCCCAACCTAATGCTCTTGGCCGTTCCGCCAGTCCGAGGTTCGAGGTTGGAGACTTTCGGGCGTCTCCGTTGCTTCCTGGAGGTTTTCCAGCCTCCGGATGCTCTCAAGCAGCTGCGCCTCGCCGAGGGCGTTCTGGGGGTGCCTGGCTCGCTCCGAACGGCTGCTGGAGACCCGAGTTACGACCCGAAAGCCGGACCTTCTCTCATTGTCGCATGGGTTCTCGCCACTTTCAGCATCCGTGCAGGGGCCCTCGCCGGGCCAGGGGACCAGGCCGACACATCCAGGGGGCCCGCGCTGCGCACGAGTCGCGGCGTTGGAGATCTGGGCCCTTCCGCCTTTCGTCGTCTCCCCGCGCTCTGGAGGCCTCCGCGGCTTGGCAGAGCACCCCCCCATGGCGTCCCTTTCGGAGGACGCCCCTTGACGCGACCCTGCCAGCCCCCTCAGCAGCGGGCCGCAGACCACCTTCCTGGGCTTCCTGGGGTGTCAGCGGGGACTCAGTCTGCTGCGTGTGCGGTGGAAGCCCGTGCCAAGAAACACCCTGCTTGCCTCCAGGGTGCCCTGGGTTTCCTCGGTTTCGCTGGTTCTGCTGTGGCAGGCGTGACGTGCCCACACCAACAATCTTCTAATGGACGCCCTAGGGGTCTCAGGGTGGGACGGGTTTCTCGTGGAAGGCTTCTCTTGTGGTCGAGCTCCCACTGTACAGCGACTCCTGCTCCTGAGCTTCCCAGCGCCGTGCTCGTCCTCCGCGGCCGCCGCCGCCGCGTCTGCCTGCGCACGCCGCGAGGGTCTGCCTCGGCTCTGCGGCCTGCGCCCTGGCGTTACGTCGGGCAGGCCCCTCTACAGGAGGAGTCGTCAAGCATAGTTGAAACATAGTCAGGGGACGATTGGCCGATTATTCTTTGACCATGTTTGAATGTTGTTTGGCTGGTTTTAGTCGTTCTTCCAACATCCGGCCTCCACTGTAGGAGTGGCCCTTCGCCGCAGTGGCCTTCGGTGCGCGCGTCTCTCTCGGGGAGCGCGGGGAGGCCGAGCACACGCAGGCCGCTGCTGTCGTATCGCGCACGGCGATCGGCAAGCCGCCCTTTTGCCCATGTGCCCTGGATTTCTTGGGTTTCGATGGTTTTGCCGGGGAAGCGTGACGTTCCCACACCAGCAATCGATGGACTCCCTGGGGTCTCAGGGTTGGGTTTCTTGTGGAGGGTTTTTCTCGTGGTCGAGCTCCTACTGTACAGCGACTTCTGCTTCTGACCTTCCCAGCACCGTGTTCGTTTTTCTTTTAGTGATTCTCCCCTAATCCGCCTGTAGAGGGACATGCCCAACCTGACCCGGGCGTGTGCCCCCGTGCTGCCCCCTTGCAGACTGCCTCTGCCCGCCGCTCTGTCCGATTGCGGCCAGTGCCTCAGAGAAGGATCCGCTGCTAATTACGGTCGGGCCGAGGTAGATGATCGAGGTCGGCTCGGGGAGGGTACCCCATCATTCTTCGTGTGTGCTGAATGCTCTTGTGCATCCTGGGGAGGGTACCCTTGGGTGTTCTGTTTGTTTTGGCCGACGGAGGATATCACGTTCTTGAAGGATATTCTTCTGGCCTAAGTCCGGCTGTAGTGACAGAGACGAGGAGTCAGGAGGTAGGCTGTCCCGTTGCTGAGCACGTGCGCGTTCCGACCTGCTGGTTCCCTTTACCTGGCTCGCGTCGCGGCCGCCGTTCTTGCCACCATGCCAGCACAGAGCTGTGTGTGTGGAGGGGGGGGGGGCCACCCCTCGAGAACAAGAGAGCGCCAAGGCGGCCCAAGATGCTCCAAATATTGCCCAAGAGGCCCTCAAGACGGCCCAAGAGAGAAGCAAGCGCGGGGATCTGAACAGACATTTCGAATTTTCCGCCCCGAAAGGCGCCAAGAGCCCCGGTGAGGCCCCCGAGGCGCCCCCAAGAAGTCCCCAGAGGCCACCAGGAGAACCCCAGGAAGTCCCAAGAGGCGCCCAAGAGCAGCCGCCCCCAGAGCCGCAAGAGCCTTCCAAAAGCGCCCCCCAAAGGCATCCAACTTGCCAGGCTCTTTATAGGAATCTCGGGTATCCTTAGGCTGCCCTGGGTGCTCCTCGTAGCTGCCTTGCGCGCCTTTCTCGAGCCTTCTTGGGCGGTTGAAGAAACAGCTGGGGAATTCGCCCTGCACGCATACCTATCTGGGGCCAGCCTATGGCGCGAAGTCGTGCTGGACGTCGCCTCCATGAGAAGAGTGAGCCGCGTCATCTGTCTGGTACCGTGTGTAGTGCAACACCTTAACGCATCCCAGCAAGGCGCAGTACGGCCTGAGGGATCCCCAAGGCCGCGCCCACGACGGCTTCGACTGACTCTAGAAGCCCTTGAATGATTTGAATTGCCTTTATCGGCCCCAGGATTACCAAGGCACCTCCGACCTCCGAGATAATCCGACGGGGTCTCGAGACGCCGACGAGATCTTCAAGACCGTTGAAGGCGGTCCATAGTCCACGAGCCTCCCGAAGTCGTCCACAAGTTCCTTCGGGCAGCTGCTCGGTGTATCTGCTCAGTGCAGCGGGATCTCTCGGGACATGATTAGTCAGAATCCAGAAACTCGAGCCTGTTTTTGAAACCCTCTGGGCTATAACGCGCATTATGGCCCCCATGCCCCCCACCCACAATGTAACGCTGCCCCCCCCTCCCCCCCCCCCGTCAGTGCTTCCCTGGCACTGTCGCCGTGCGCTCGTGCACCGCAGTCTCGCAGCAAGGTGCGGTCGCAGCGCTTGCGTTTCCTCGAGGGCCATTGAGGCGCTCGCAGGCTATTTGCTACCGTGGCGCTCGTGCGCTGCCGTGGCGCGGTGCTCGCAGGCATGCTTCGGATGCTTTGGTGCTCGCAGGCATACCCGGCGTTCGCAGGATAGTGTGGTTCTCGCAGGCTACTGTGGCACTCGCATGTCGCACCTCTCACGGGCTATTGTGGTCCCGCCAGGGTCTAGCATCTTGTTGTACATGCTCACCACCACGAGTTGTACATCAGGAACAACTGAACGAAAGTTAGAACCTGGAGGAACGTGAACATGGAGAGGATGAGGAATAACAAATAGCCACAAGAGAACATCGGGACAAAGTCGCTCGAATATTCTAGGCCTGGTTCAATACCTTGCGGCCCTCAACCATCTAGGCTTGGAGAAAGGACTCAGATAGTCCGCGTAGAGGAGAGCGAACACGAATGGGGAAGCGCCGACCCCCTGCACCCAAGGCGTCGCGGTCCGTGTCGCTGGCTTCGTTGGTATCGCATGCCGGAACCAGGTTCCACCGGCATCGCCTGGCTGCGAAACAAATCTTTATGTCGTGGTACCCGAAAAAGATTCACAAGGTCAAACAAACAAGGTCAACTTTCAGCCCAAACACCGTAGATCTGACGCCTTCCGCCGCAGCGTTCCCGAAGGACAGCGCCCCCCTCCCGGGTGTTGCCCACAGCACCGAGCTCTGTACCGACCGTCCGTCGCGGTCATCCAGGGAGAGTGGTGCCCCGGACACGGTGCAGGGTTTCGTTTGGAGCCGATGCTCGCCGAACCCCGGGAAGAGCTCCCCCGGTCCACGAG
The DNA here is from genome assembly GCA_963575745.1 of Prorocentrum cordatum. Lineage (NCBI taxonomy): Eukaryota > Dinophyceae > Prorocentrales > Prorocentraceae > Prorocentrum > Prorocentrum cordatum. The sequence continues at coordinate 56,712 of CAUYUJ010018675.1, read as the reverse complement.
GCGTCACATATGGCACTTCGTGCTGGTCAACGAAAAGCCAAGACGTTACAGTACGGATCTTGGAGAAGCCCTTCGGTGGTTGTGAGTTGTACATGCGCGTGGTGCCCGCAGGCTATTGCAGAACTGCTGCGGTCTCGCTCCCTCGCCACTCGGTGGTCGCGGGCATTTTTGATGCTCGTTTGAGAAGAAACAAGAGGAGGCGAAGCACGTCGACGAGGACGACAAAGGAGGGAGGGAGGTAAGGAGCATACCGCCGCATATACGCCACGTGGAGGCAGCGACGCCTTCGTATGCATGTGCTCCCCGGATCCCCTCTTCGCCCTCGTCATTTTCGTCAACGGTCGTCGTCGTCGTCGTCGTCGTCGTCGCTTGATGCCGCTCGCTGTCGCTCGTTGTCGTCGTCGTCGTCGAACGCCTTCGCAAGCCTTCGAGGGCCTCCAGAGGCATTCGGAGGACCTCCGGAGGGTTTCTGTGCAGAGACCTCTGGATGCCTCCGGGCGTCTCTCGTCGTCGTCGTCGTCGAACGCCTTCGAAGGCCTTCGAGGGCCTCCGGAAGTCTTCTGAGGGCCATCCGGAGGGTTTCAGAGGCCTCTGGAGGAAGCCTCCAGAGGTCCATGGAGTCCTCTGGAGATCTCTGCGAGACCTTTGGGCGTCGATCCTCGCCGTCGTCGTCGTCGTCGTCGTCGCCGTCGTAGTTGTCGTCGTCGTCGTCCTCGTCGTCGTCGCGCGTCGTCGTCCTCGTAATCGTCACCGTCGTCGTCGTCGTCGTCGTCGTCGTCGTCATCGTCGTCGTCGTCGTCGTCGTCGTCGCTCGTCGTCGCTCGCTGTCGCTCGTCGTCGTCGAACGCCTCCGAAGGCCTGCGAGGGCCCCTGGAACTCTGCGGAGGACCTCCGAGCGGTTTTCAGAGGCCTCTGCAGGAAGCCTCCAGAGGGCTCCGCAGGCCTCCTGAGATCTCTTGGCGTCGCTTGCCGTCGTCGTCTTCGTCGTCGTCTTCGTCGTCGTCTTTGCCATCGCTCGTTCTTGCCGTCGTCTTGGTTGCTCGCCGCTATGGTCGTCGTCGTCGTCGTCGTCGTCTTCGTCGTCGTCGTCGTCGTCGCCCTCGGCCTCGGCCTCGGCCTCGGCCTCGGCCTCGTCGCTCGTCGCTCGTCGCTCGTTGTCGTCGTCGTCGTCGCCGTCGTCGTCGTCGTCGTCGTCGTCGTGCGCGCGGACGCTGCGGTGGTTCTGGAGCCACACACCGGGTGGGGGCGTTACGTTATGCCCCCGCCCCCCCGCCCTCCCACGCCAAAACGCTCGCTATCGCCACCAATGAAAGCCGCGCTCCCCTTGGAGCGGCCATCAGGAAGTACGCTCCCATGATTTGGTGGTTCTTGCGGGGGGATGTCCATCCTGATCCGACGCTGTGGGGGTGGTTTGGACTGCGTTAGAACCTAAGCGCGCGCGAAGCGCACGTGCGGTTCTAGTGCATACAGTCGAGCATCTGATGAAGAAGCCTCCTTCCCGAAAGCTAGGCCAGGCCGGCTTTTCTCAACCAGCTTGCCGGAAAGTTGGCCCGGGTCCTTGAGCACGTTCGCCCCTCCAGCGCGAACGGGATCCTGTCCAGAAACCTTCGGGAAGCTGGACCAGATCTTTTAAACAAAACCATTATTGATCAGATTTCCGGGTGTATACAAAGTCGAACCGAGGTATAAGATCAAGGTCGGTTCGGGGTGGGGTACACTATAATGTTCTTCGTGTTTGTTGGATATGTTTGTGCACTCTGGGGAGGGTATTCTTGGATGTCCTGTGCGTTCTGGCCTGCGGACGGTCTCGTGTTCGCGGAGGATGTTCTTTTGTTTAAGGTTCAATTGTTCTCGTGGCAGAGTGTCCCCTGACACCCGGCTGCTCCAATTTTTTCGATGCGTGGGCCCCGGAGGTCTGGACCACTTCCCAAGGGCTGGTTTGTCGTCCTGAGCCACTCTTTGACTGTCCCGAGGCCTGGCGAGGGCCCCGGAGGCCGAAAGCAGCCTCAGACCGCCCGGCCGCTCCAATTTGTCTGGAGCGTCGGATCTTTGGGTTCGATTGTCGTCGCGGCACGGTGTCTTTGCCGGTTCGCTGCGCCACGCCGGACTCGAGCAGTGGCGAAGCGTCCTGGCTTTCCTATAGTCCCACTTGAAAATGTTCCTAGATCCTTTCGTGGTCTGCACGAAATGTTCTTAGAACAGATCTGTTTGGGACTGTTCTGTTCTTTTTAACACATCGGGTGTATGTTCTAAGAGCGTTACTCTCGCTCATCGAACGTTTCCGGGTTCTAAGCACATTACGTGGTAGGCCTACAGGAATGCCGGGACGGTCGGTCTCTGCCAGAGCCCTGAAACATCAGGGGTAACTCGGGTCAGGGCTAATTCGGGTTCGTTTTTCGGGAAGCGAAGCCCGAATTTCCCTGGGCCCGAGTTACCCCAGATAATTCGGGTGTCCAGAGCCCTGAGTCATCAGGGGTAACTCGGGTCAGGGCCAACTCGGGTTCGTTTTTCGGGAATCCAAACCCGAGTTACCCCGGGCCCGAGTTACCCTGGATAGCTCGGGCACCCAACCCTGCTCCACGGACAGGTCAAGATGGAGGGCGAGGAGGAGGGCATCCCCAGCACGGCGATCCGGGAGGCCGCCGCCTGCCTGGTCCCCCGTCCGCCGGGTACCGCCGCCCTCTCCCTGCGGCCCGTGCCCCGGGGGCGGGAGGGGCATGCCTTAAAGTCGGGCGTGTCCCTCTACAGGAGGAATATCCAACACTGGTCAAAATATCGTCTGGGAGCGATTTTTCTTCTTATTTTTACTCTTCTTCTTCTTCTTCTTATTATTGTTGTTATTATTATACGTACTTGCTATCCAAATAAACATATGTTTGATCATTTCTGAGTTATTTTTGATTTTCGTCCCAAATCCGCCTGTAGAGGGACATGCCCGACCTAAAATCATGACCCAGAGATCTGACGCTCCAACAAAAATCGGACCGGGCGGTTTTGGCTTGCTTTCGACGGGGCCCTCGCTGGGCCTCGGGACCGTCAAAAAACAGCCCAGGACGACGCTTGGGAAGTGGTCCAGACCTCTGGGGCCCACGCGTTGAAAAAGAAGGGGCAGCCGGGTGTCAGGGAAGACCTTTCGCCGGAGTGACCTTTGGGCCTAGGCGGGGAGGCCGAGAACCCGAGCGCGCAGGCCGCTGCTGCCGCACCGGACTCGGCCATCCGGGGGCCCCAAGGTGAGCCTGCCCTAAACCCAGGCCCCCTCGTGCAGTGACAGCATCATGAGGGGAGGTTTTTGTCCCGATGTTCGGCCTCTCGAGGCCCTTCCCGACCCTCGGGACCGTCAAAAAACGACTCGGGATGAAAAACCGGTCCAGAGGAATGGGTCGAGACCTGTGAGGGTTACTGAAAACATCATGACGTCGGGGGTCTAGGAAGGACGGAATGCTCTCGTCTGCCTCGCGGGCCTTGGCCGGACGGGAGGGGTGGCTCGCGGGAAGAATTACGGCTGAGGGATTTTTGCCCTCTTTTTGCTTCTGCGGGCCCTTACCAGGCTTCGGGGCCTTTAAAAAAGAGCTCAAGATGAGAAGCCGGTCCCGGGGAATGGGTCGAGAACTCTGGGTGGCTCTGGGGATCGACGTCGTAAAACAACCATGGCGTCGGGGGTCTGGGGACGGGGGCCCTAGCTCGGAGCACCCCCGCCATTCCCTGAGATCCAGTCATTGAATTTTGCAACACTGGGTGGTTTTTCGCCCAGGACCATCACAGATCGATCCGGTTCGAGAATGCCACGGGAAATTGGGGTCAGCCTAGGGCCCATACACCCGACGTCATGAATTTTCCATGACGTGGACCCCCAGCGGTCTGCACCCATTCTCAGGGACCAGTTTTTTTTTGTTGACGGTCCCGAGGGCCGGTAGGGGCCCCCAGAGGCCGAAAATGGCGAACAACATTCCAGTCATGAGTTTCTTATGATCCGAGGGGGTCCGTCCAGGGCTTCTGTCGTGAGTTTTCGTGTTTTTTTGTCGAAGCGTCGGATCTCAGGGTGCAGCACGCCGATGCTGGCCAGGCGCGTCCTGGGCCTGGATGCCTTCCCCTGCCAGGCTGGGCGGGCGAGTGCTCTGGCCCCTGGGCCCAGGAGGGGCCCGACCAGGATCCGCGCAGGTGCTCAGGTGGTCGTTCTTTTATTCGTTGTTTTGCCGATCGGCGCGGGCCCTTGCACCCCCCCCTCCCACTTCCTACGGAGTAGATCTTGGCTGTTTTTCGGCGCCTGTTTCGAGCACGTGGGGTCTCCTCCGCAGGGCGCACCGTTGCAAACAGACGCCATTAAGCAGAGGTCCCGAGCCAGACCCGCCCCCTCCCCCCCCTTCCGCCCAATGTCGAAACGCCGAATAAAAAAACGTTGACCAGAGGAGGTGAAGGTACCCATACCGCTACCCTTCGCCCGTTTTCCCCCATTTCGGCTACCTGGGAGGCCCTCGTCGCCACCGCTGGATTCGCCTCGAAGTGCTGGTCAGAACGCACCCTGGGAGAGGTACGGGGGGTAGCATTACCGGTGCCTTCTGATTCCCCCACGGGGGGCCCCCCACACGCTGCGATGACTGCACCGTCGTGTAATGAGTCAGTGGGGATTTGGGGATGTCCGGACGGCTTTGGGACCTGGGCCTCTCTTCGAGGACGCCTCTGGCGACGGGGGCATCCGGGATCCCCAAAGCCGTGCGGCGACTGCTCGTGCGGTGAGGTGTGCGGGGATGCCGAGGCCTGTCGCCGCACCGTTTTGAGACCCCCCCCAGCAGTGGGAGCTGCCGCGCGGTGGGGGGGCCGAGCTTGGAGCACAGTTGGAGGAGGAGGAGGAGCCCTTGTCGAAGCTGCGGCGGCTCGAGTCTCCCAGCGCCAGCTCTGATCGAGCAGCTGGCGCGTGGATTCCTGGCCGACTTCTCCGTGCGTCCTCGCTGAGTCAGATCGGAGCCACGCGAACAGCTCAAGGCAGCGCCAAAGTTCATCACGCCGATGCGTCGTCCAGACCGCGAGGCTAACCGAGCATGGCTGCCGCTGGCCTGGGGCTCCGAGACGAAGCAGCTTTGCTTGGTCGGGTACGAAATCAAAAGAGAACGCAAGAGTTAGTTTTTGTCATCGTTTTCGGCCCCTCGGGGCCCTCACCGGGCCTCGGGACCTGACAAAACACTACTCGCTGAGAAACACCGGCCCCGGAGAAGTGGTCGAGTAGAGGGCGGGGGCCCGTGCCTCGTTCAGAATCGAGACGCCGGAGGTCTGGGCTCATCGAAGGCAGCGGATTGATGGGGGGAGGGGGAGCTGGGATGGGCGCGGGGGATGCCAAGGAGATACGGAGGGTTACCAGTGGATGCCAAGGTGTGTTTCATCTGGCCCAACCTGGCTCATCAGTGGGTTGCTAATGCCCCAAGTGGCTTGGGGGGGATCCGAACCAGGCTAAGTGGGCTCCGCCCTCTTAGCGGAGTTGTCTAATTCCCCGAAGCCGCTCGGGGCACGTGGAACCCACTTATGAGCCAGGTTGGGCCAGGTATAACCCCTTTGGCGTCCACTGATAGCCCCCCCATGCCCTATGCCCTTGGCGCCCCCCGCGCCCATCCCAGAGGGAGGAGGGGAGACGCAGCAGGGGAGCACGATCGGGGCGTGTCCGCACCTCCCGGAGGTGGCCGTGCTCAAGACCACGGACCACCCGAACGTCGTGAAGCTGCTCGACGTCTGCTGCACGCCTGGCAGGCGGCCCCCACCACGGCCTCGGCCCCTGCCCCCGCGGGGGCCGAAGACGAACAGCGGCATACAGGCAGGCAATGTTGGACTAGTAGCGTTATGATGTTCCAACCTGCTTTAACCTTGGCCACCAGAAAGAATTTCGAGCACCAGGCAAGTACCGAAACTTGAGGATTTTCAAGGCGATATTCGTTCGAAACTGTTTCGGTACTCCTCTTGGTGCTCTCGGTACTTTTCTCTGGGATGTGGTCCTTGAGTTCGACGGGAGCAACAGAGCAACATAATACTAGCGTGTCCAACCACGCTTCGGCGCGATACGCCAAGCACGCCCCAGTTTCCAAGCGTCAGCGTCTTCAGCTTTTCCCAGCCTCCCGTCCTACGAAGCGGAGCTACGCGCCATCAGCCGTGCGTGCTTCCGCAGGAGGTGCGCCCCCCAAGTCGACTCGGCCGTCGCGCGGCACGCCACTGGGTGGTGGCCATCCGAGCCTTCTCCGGCACCGCCAAGCGCCAGCACAGCTCCCACGCGCTTGCCAGATCAGCCACAGCCTGGGGGAGCACCCCTCTGGAGGGCCCATCGGATTCGACACCCCTCTCGAGAGGCTCGTCGGTACGATGGATTCCCGCAGGAGTGTAAGGAGCACAGCTTGCCAAGTTATGGCCGGTCGGCTTGCCCCAAGGCTGCACCTCGTCTTCGAGTTCATCGAGATGAATCTGAAGCAGCACATGAAGCGCCTGAACTTCTCGCTGGATCCCGGTGCCGTGAGGCTTTGGAGGGGAGGGCACATGGAGAGGGAGAGGGCGAGTGTTTTTTCTGACCGCGGGGCCGCTGAAGCATGAAGCCTGTCATCGAAGGGCGGCACTCACGTGGCATAAGATCAGCTTTCATGGAAGAGCCTGCACGGGCGCCAATGCCAAGGCTAGGGTTCCAAGGGCGGGACAGGGCCTGCCTTCAGAGTCACTCGAAGCTGGCGCCGCTGGCGTCTGGCGAGAGGAGGGCTGCCTAGCACCTGGGGCCCGCGCAAACTCGTGCCCACCCCACCACCCTCCTCGCGCGATTTGGTCCGCCTGGATCACCAGGGATGGCCAGTCCGAGGGAGGAACGAGGATAAACGAGGAGGAGGAGGAGAAGGGGGAGGAGGAGGAGGAGGAGGAGGAGGACGACGAGGAGGACGACGAGGAGGACGACGAGGAGGACGACGAGGAGCAGAAGGAGGAGGAGGAGCAGAAGGAGGAGGAGGAGGAGGGGGAGGAGGAGGAGGAGGAGGGGAAGCGGAGGCCCCTGGGCCGGCTCGGATCGCACCCCTGCATCGGTGATCGTCCTCTCAGGGAGGCGGGAGGGTGAGGGAGAACACGTCGGGCGCAGACTCTGCTGATTCCTGCCGCCGCCGACCATTCCACAGGCATCCGCCGGCCTTCAGGCATCCACAGGCATCCATTCCGCAGGCATCCACAGGCATCCACAGGCTCCCACAGGAGCCGCCCCCCACCCGGACTTCTGCCACCACCTTCCCAGGCATCTTGGCAGCGCGCGGCCTCAGAGTCCCCGACCTCTCCCCCGAGGGCCTTCTCCCGCTCCGGATCCGTTTTCGCCGGCCCAGGGGGCCAGAATACGGGCCCCAGCGGCCGAGAGAGTGGAAACGCGCCCGGACGGGACAAAACATCGGATCGGCGGAGATGTGTGTTACGTAGTAAACGGACTCCCAGATCGTAAAGGTCGTAACTTGTTCGCAGCGGTCGTAGCTTTCTCACAGCGTCGACACCCAGAGGTCTGGACTCCTTGCCCTGGACGGGCTTGTAATCCCGAGCCGCTTCTTGACGGTCCCGGCCCCCCCTGCGAGGGCCCCTGGAGGCTAAAGCTGGTTGCAATGGGTCGTCTCAGGGGCAACGACAGGGGGGGGATGGGTACAGGGGGGGACGCATCGACCCCCAATCGCCCACGGATCGTCGATTGGGGCCCGATAGCCCACCCCCGCCCAGGTATCGCCCTTTCCAGGTCGAGGCGTCCCCCCCCCCCGTGCCAGCCCCCCCCCTCCCCCTATCGTTGCCCCTCATCGCCGTGAAGGGGCCACGGAGCCAAGAACTCCTGGCCGCCGCAGAAAACAGGGCGGGGAGGGGCCGCCCTGCGACCCTACGCTGCGAACAAGCTGCAGCATCGCGAGCAGGCACGACCAGAGCCCTGGAGACCCTGTCCTTCTGCGGCGCTCTTCGGGCCAGACCGATCCCTGTGGTGGTCCCCTGGGCCCACCGGCGCGTTAAAGCACCCCCCCGGCGCGAAGCGAAACACAACCAATGCAGCGCCCCGATGTCTCTAGGGCCTACGGAGGAGTCGACGGTGTGGGGGAAGGCAAGCGAGTTTTTTTCCCACGATGTGAGGGAGAAGGAGGAGGAGGAGGGGGAGGACGAGGAGGAGGAGAAGGATGATGATGATGATGATGATGATGATGATGCTGCTGCTGATGATGATGATGCTGTTGATGATTATGATGATGATTATGGTTATGATTATGATTATGATGATGATGATGCTGATGATGATGATGATTATGGTTATGATTATGATGCTGATGATGCTGATGATGCTGATCATCATGATCATGATCATGATCATGATCATGATCATGATGATGATGGCGATGATGATGACGATGCTGCTGTTGATGATGATGATGTTGATGATGGTGATGATGATGTTGATTATGATGATGATGATGATGATGATGATGAGGGGGAGGAGGAGGAGGAGGAGGAGAAGAAGGAGGAGGAGGAAGAAGACGAAGCATACTAACACTTCAAGTAACAAGAATCGTACTTGCACTAAGAACAAAACATACATATAATAATGTTACTAAGACGAATACGAATCAAATTCATACTAAGCGTAATACTAGGGCTGCGAATACGAACAACCATAATAACAATATCAAAACAAATGGTAATACCAAAACTGGCACTAATGATATTAACTTCCGCCGCTCTTCGGTTGATCGGGAGTTTCTGTATATATAGAAGAAGGGGCGCGCGCTTCTGGGCGAGAGGGAAACGACCGAGAGAAGAAGGGGCGGCCGCCCCACAGGACCTCTCCATGGTGCCGGAAGCCCATCAGGGCTCCCTCAGGGCCCCTCCCCCAGGGCCGGGGCTCCCTCGCCTGCCCCCTCCCCCTCCTCCTCCTCCTCCTCCTCCTCCTCCTCCTCCTCCTCCTCCTCCTCCTTCGCCCCCGTCGGCATATCCAGGCGTGTTATGCAGTCAGGTCGTCCGTCTGGAAACGGTGCCGGAGGCCGCTCTGGGCTCCTCTGGGCATCCCCCCCGGGGCCCGTTTTGTGAGGATGACTCAGGCGAGGGCGCCGGTTTGGGATTCGTCACCGGATCCAGCGATCCAGCGGATCCGTCCGGAAACGGTGCCGGAGGCCGCTCTGGGCTCCTCTGGGCATCCCCCCCGGGGCCCGTTTTGTGAGGATGTCTCAGGCGAGGGCGCCGGTTTGGGATTCGTCACCGGATCCAGCGGATCCAGCGGATCGGATCCCCCCCGGGGCCCGTTTTGTGAGGATGTCTCAGGCGAGGGCGCCGGTTTGGGATTCGTCACCGGATCCAGCGGATCCAGCGGATCCGTCCGGAAACGGTGCCGGAGGCCGCTCTGGGCTCCTCTGGGCATCCCCCCCGGGGCCCGTTTTGTGAGGATGTCTCAGGCGAGGGCGCCGGTTTGGGATTCGTCACCGGATCCAGCGGATCCAGCGGATCCGTCCGGAAACGGTGCCGGAGGCCGCTCTGGGCTCCTCTGGGCATCCCCCCCGGGGCCCGTTTTGTGAGGATGTCTCAGGCGAGGGCGCCGGTTTGGGATTCGTCACCGGATCCAGCGGATCCAGCGGATCCAGCGGATCCGTCCGGAAACGGTGCCGGAGGCCGCTCTGGGCTCCTCTGGGCATCCCCCCCGGGGCCCGTTTTGTGAGGATGTCTCAGGCGAGGGCGCCGGTTTGGGATTCGTCACCGGATCCAGCGGATCCAGCGGATCCGTCCGTCCGGAAACGGTGCCGGAGGCCGCTCTGGGCTCCTCTGGGCATCCCCCCCGGGGCCCGTTTTGTGAGGATGTCTCAGGCGAGGGCGCCGGTTTGGGATTCGTCACCGGATCCAGCGGATCCAGCGGATCCGTCCGGAAACGGTGCCGGAGGCCGCTCTGGGCTCCTCTGGGCATCCCCCCCGGGGCCCGTTTTGTGAGGATGTCTCAGGCGAGGGCGCCGGTTTGGGATTCGTCACCGGATCCAGCGGATCCAGCGGATCCAGCGGATCTGTCCGGAAACGGTGCCGGAGGCCGCTCTGGGCTCCTCTGGGCACCTCCCCCGGGGCCCGTTTTGTGAGGATGTCTCAGGCGAGGGCGCCGGTTTGGGATTCGTCACCGGATCCAGCGGATCCAGCGGATCCGTCCGGAAACGGTGCCGGAGGCCGCTCTGGGCTCCTCTGGGCACCTCCCCCGGGGCCCGTTTTGTGAGGATGTCTCAGGCGAGGGCGCCGGTTTGGGATTCGTCACCGGATCCAGCGGATCCAGCGGATCCGTCCGGAAACGGTGCCGGAGGCCGCTCTGGGCTCCTCTGGGCACCTCCCCCGGGGCCCGTTTTGTGAGGATGTCTCAGGCGAGGGCGCCGGTTTGGGATTCGTCACCGGATCCAGCGGATCCAGCGGATCCGTCCGGAAACGGTGCCGGAGGCCGCTCTGGGCTCCTCTGGGCATCCCCCCCGGGGCCCGTTTTGTGAGGATGTCTCAGGCGAGGGCGCCGGTTTGGGATTCGTCACCGGATCCAGCGGATCCAGCGGATCCAGCGGATCCGTCCGGAAACGGTGCCGGAGGCCGCTCTGGGCTCGTGCTCTTCGCGCCGGGGGTGAGGATGACGTGAGTTCCACAGAAACTCCCTCAAATTACTATTGGGGATACTGATACACAGAAGAGGATGATGATACTGATGATGATGAGGAGGAGGAGGAGGAGGAGGAGGCGGAGGCGGAGGCGGGGGCGCAGGAAAAGGCGGAGGATGAGGATGAGGAGGAGGAGGAGGAGGAGAAAAACGAGGCGGAGGAGGAGGAGAAGGAGGAGGAGGGCAAGGAGGAGCAGCAGGAGGAGGAGGAGGAGGGGGAGGAGGGGAAGGAGGAGGGTGGCGAGGAGGAGGAGGAGGATTTGGAGGAGGACGAGGAGGAGGAGTTCGAGGAGGAGGACGAGGACAAAGACGAAGACGAGGACGAGGACGAAAACGAGGACGACAATTAGGACGAACATGAGGACGATGATGATGCTGCTGATGATGATGATGATGATGCTGATGATGATGATCATGCTGATCATACTGATGATGGTGGTGGTGATGATGATGATGATGATGATGACGATGATGATGATGACGATGATGATGATGATGATGATGATGATGATGATGATGATGCGGCTGCTATTGATGATGATGGTGATGGTGATGGTGATGGCGATGAGGATGGTGAGGAGAAGGATGGGGATGAGGATGAGGAGGTGGATGATCATGATGATGGGGAAACTGCTGATGACGACGATGCTGATGCTACTGATGATGAAGCTGATGATGAGGATGATGATGATGATGATAATTGTGCTGATGATGATAATGATGATGCTGATGATGATGCTGCTGATGATGATGATGATGCTGATGATACTGGCGATGCTGCAGACGATGATGATTATTCTGCTGATGGTGATGATAATGCTGCTGATTATGATGACGATGACGATGATGATGATGCTGATGATGATGATAATGCTGATGCTAAGGATGATGATGATGATGATGATGATGATGCTGATGATGATGATGATGGTGGATGTGGTGGTGGTGATGAATATGATTATGTTGATGATGATGATGATGATGATGATGATGATGATGATGATGATGATGAGGATGAGGAGGAGGAGGAGGAGGAGGAGGAGGAGGAGGAGGAGGAGGAGGATGAGGAGGAGGAGGAGGAGGAGGAGTAGGAGGAGGTATACGACTCCCGAGGGAGGGGAGAGGAGAAGGAGGTCCCGCCCCACCCCCACAACGAACACCCGAGGGAGGTGCCCGCAGCGGTGGAGGTGGGCCCACACAGTGCCCGCACCGACGCGCATCCGAGGCCGGCCTCATGCCCCAGAGGGTGCCTCAGATTCAAAACACTCGCCCCCGACAGCGTTGGCGCTGGCCCGGGCAGCATCGAGGGCGTACGCCTCGCGTCCGAGCTCCTCCGCCCTAGCGCGCGAACGAAAACCGAAGGCCCACAAGGCATCGCTTATGGCCATTCGGGGGTATTCACTGCCCCACCGCATCGGTTGGTCTTGGGCCGCGCGGCGCGCGTCAGGCACCCTCGTTGCCTGCGCCGCGTCGGGCCCAGAGAAATGCTCCCTCCACTGCGCGCGCAGCCCCGCTGATGGCCCAGCCAATTCGCCTATGCGGGCGCGCCACGCGTGGTGGGGATGAACGCCTCTCTCGGCCCTGCTGCGTATGCTCTGCGCCCGGGGGGTGCGACCTCCCGTGGGCGAGCATTCTGCCTTGAGACCACGGCCGACTCCTGGGCACGTGGCGTGCCCAAAGCAACGCGTACAAATCAGAACATGCGAGCTCGCTCCCTTTGGGCCCTGCGCCGGTTGCTCCCATTCGAGCACTGGTGCTGCTAAAAGGGCGTGGCCCTGCACCCGCCATGGTCCTCGAGGTCCCCTGGGGGCACAGCAGGCCAGTCATGAGTGTCCCCGCCGTCCCCCTCACCTTCACTCCCCGACACAGGCCAGATCGCTTCCACGACAACCGTGCGTGCGGCCTGGAGCCCCTGATGGTCTCGAACCCCCGAGGCAGGGAGCACGGCCTCCAGCCTACCTGTGAACCGCGTGAGGCGCCGAGCAATTTCTAGGCACCCTCGCAGGAGGTTTCTGTCTTCCTCCCGAAGGCGGCCCAGCGACGCTCCTCTCTTAGCTACCTGATCGGCGGCATGGTTGCCGTCCCTCTGCCATGCCGTGATGCGGCCCTCGACGACGTCGTCCCACGTCGAGTGAGCCTTAACCTTACAAAAAGAAGCATCATCGAGGGCGCCGCCACCAGCGGCCTGCTGCCACAGGTGCGCGCGAGCCTCGGAAGGGCCCTGCGCGCAAGCTAAATTCTGCCCACAAGACACCGTGCCCTGACAGTCGACATGCATTGTGTACCTACCGGCAACGTGCCGAGACGCCATTAAAACGGCATAGTCTTCGCCATCACGCGCGCTCTGTCCTGGGCAGAGCTCGCGCGGGACGGCCCCGTACAGCTTGCCAAGGGGCCTAAATTGAGCATCGAATGCGGCGAGGCCCCACCCCGCCGAACGAAGCGTAGGCCACTCGGCGTCAAAACACGCTCCAACTGGGAACACGTGCCCCCCATCCAGGAGACCTGTCGCTGGCCAAGCTGCGCTCGAAGCTCCGCTCCTGGAGGGAGGGGGGGACGACGGAGGCAGAGGGATGGGTCGGGCAACAGAGCGCGAGCGAACCTTTCCCCCAGCTCCCGGCCCCCCTCCCGCGCGAAATTGGCCGCCTCGGCCAGATCAGCATCGAGATTGTCGGCCATCCAGGCCCGGTGGGCCGGACACCGAAAAAATCTGTGATGGAGCGTGCCGGCCTCTGCCCGGCAGCACTGGCACAAATCCGAAAGCCCCAGCCCACCCTCCACCTTCGCGAGTCGATCCTGGCACCAATGCGTTTCAAGAAGCAGGCCGCGCTGCGAACGCTTGTGGTGGACTGTCCACCCCTGGCTGGGGGAGGGGCAAAAAACAACTCGTTGAGCGGCCGCCGGAAGACCGGCCCAATCCATGCCCGTTCTCCTGGTTGCAGGATGCGCCGCATGGCGTTTACATCCGAAGCAGTTCTGCACGCGTGCTTCACCTTTTCACTAAAAAATGCTGGCGAAAAAACTCGAGCGTCCCACTTCTGGCTATGCTCGTCGACGATCAAGAAGGGGGAGGCGAGGCTCCAGCCGACGCGCGAGAGGGTCAGCACCAGCGCCGCGACGGGGTCCTTGACCGTGGACCACGCCGCCCTTCCTGCCGCAATCACACGTGCGCCGTCCAGCAGGGTCTGCAGGAGCGCCTCCGTGAACACCCCCTGCCAAACCAGGAGTAGGAGGAGGACGAGGAGGAGGAGGAGGAGGAGGAGGAGGAGGAGGAGAAGGAGCAGGAGCAGGAGCAGGAGGAGGGGGAGGAGGAGGAGGAGGAGGAGGAGGAGGAGGAGGAGGAGGAGGAGGAGGAGGAGGAGGAGGAGGAGGAGGGAGAGGGAGAAGAGAGGAGGAGGAGGAGGTGGAGGACGAGGAGGAGGAGAGGAGGAGGAGGAGGAGGATGGGATAAAGGAGAGGAAGAGCAGGATGATGATGATGATGATGATGATGATGATGATGATGATGATGATGATGATGATGATGATGATGATGATGATGATGATGATGATGATGATGATGATGATGATGATGAGGATGATGATG
>CAUYUJ010018675.1:0-40000 GCA_963575745.1 Prorocentrum cordatum | reverse complement strand
GGTCCCCCGCCGACCTCCAGGCCCCGTCGGACCACGCCCCTCTCTTCCTACGTCTCCAAGCCTTCGACCCCATCCAGCGTCCCCCTAGCATTCCACCTTGGATTGCAAGGCACCCACGGTTTTACGCTCATATGGACGCTCTCCTCTCAGCCGTCTTCCTCTCCACGGACCCCAATGAACGACTCCAGGATATCCAAGAATGTATGCGCAATGCTGCCCATAAAGATCGCAGGGACATCGACTGTGGTGGCGCTACCACGGCTGCTGAACAATTAGCTTGTGCTGTAAGGTGTCTGCGTGCTGCCCGTGCACTTGAAGAAGTGCGTGGCTCTTCCGACTCCCGCTCCCGACTCCTGCGCTCCAACCTCCAACAGCGAATCGCCAAAGCTCTCCATGCCTATCTCATCCTCCACTCCTTTTACGAGCTGAAGGTCGAGTCCTGGAAGGACCGCGACGGATTCCACAGGCATGTCGCTGCCTTAGCTCGTGAGGATCTAGGCCGGCAAGAGGCGATGCTTCTGCGCTCTGATCTTCAGAATACGCACAAAGATCCGCAGATCGCCCGTGTGCGTAGGCTCGCCAAGGCGTGGGCCAAATCCCGACCAAGGATCTACCTCAATGCCATTATCGATGATGGGAAGGAACATCTGGTGGATCCGACTGCGATGGGGGAGAAGCTTGCTCAGCATTGGGGTACAATATTTGCAGATGTTTCTGTGTCGACTGACGGTGCTGCTAGGTTTTCGGTTATGAGACCGCCACTACCTACTGATATGTACCAATGTTCCAACAGTACTCATCAAAGGTTTCCCTGGGTCGTGTCGGGATCTCAAGTTGAGTATGTTCTGAATGCCAAGGTTGACAGCTTCCCTGGGCCTGGTGGGATCCCCTACAGTGCCTGGAAGTGCCCTCATCCTGTTATTCGGGCTGCCCTTTGGGACCACTACAACCACTTCGTCTCCATTCAGGTCCTAGCTGATGACTTCAACTACTCCAAGCTCGCCTTCCTCCCCAAGAATGTATCGATCCCTGGGCCCGTGGCTAAAGCATGTGGAGACACGAGACCTTTGGCGCTCAGTAACACTGACAACAAACTTGTCTCCTCCCTGCTCGCCTATCCCCCGGCCGAAGTTGCGAAAGACCAACTCGACCAGTCTCAACGGGGATTTATTGCAGGAAGGTATATGGCAGACGACATTATTACATTCGACGGCCAACTTATGTTGTGGCAGGCGCTCGACAACTCAACGACTGCTGGGGTGGTCACTTTTGACCAGAAGGCTGCGTTCCCGTCACTTCACCACTGGTGGCTATTTGCCGTCCCCACTCGCTGGGATCTCCCACCCTTCGTCGTTAACTGTATCAAAGCTCTCTATCGTCGGGTGTGGTGCTCTATACGTATTCACGGGTACGACTGTGGTGGATTCTGGGCTTTCACAGGTGTCAAGCAAGGGGGCCCATTAAGTGGCCTACTATTCGCATTTGCCTTCGATCCTATTGTGCGTGCCCTCTCCCGCCTGCGACTCCAGGTCACGATATCTCCCGCGGGCTTTGCTGACGACCTAGCGGTTGCTGCAGCAGATCTAGCCAGTGCTCTTCCTGTCATAGTAGAGGTTTTGCGTTCGGCCACTGGTGCTTCTGGATTGGAACTTAACGACCCCAAATGCAAGATTATCGTTCCCCGCCCATACGATGTTGGTATCATTGTGCGTTTGTGTCGTTCCCACGGCCTCGATGTATCCAATTGGAAGCACGGACAGGCAGGTATGTACCTTGGCATCGAGGTTGGTCTCGGTGCCGCTCGTCTTGACTGGGCCAGGGTTGGCCAGACTCTCCGTTCTCGCGCAGCAGAGGTCAAAAGGCTTAGGGCTTGGGCTTGTATCGAGCATACGTGCATCTAACACATACGCCCATCCTGTGTGTTCACATGTATCTCATTTTCGCCCTTGTACTGCAGAGGGCGCTGATGGGGAGAGGGAGGGACAGCAGCTTCTCACCTGGGCACCTCGGTACTCCTTCACTCCTGCCGTGCTGTTGCGTGCCACTGACGTTGGCTGCAAGGTATGCTGTCACTCAGTGCGTGTGTCCGCGAGGGCTGCCATGATCCGCGCGGCCGCTCACTCTGTGGTGTTTGCTCGTCTCAGGCAGACTGTTCAGGAGAAGGAGGATCAGGATGATGTGTGCCTCACACACAAATGGTCAGATGCATACAAACTCTCGGTATTTCTCCAACTGTGTCGCGTATTCGACGAGTACCAGAAGTCTCACGGCCCTGTGGATATCTCCAATCGGACAACGACCCAAAGAAATATCGCTAAGCTCCTTCGTCGTGAAGAAAACAGTAGCCCCATTGTTCCGATCGTGGCCCCCAGAGTCCTCAAATGGGTACCCGACACCACGCTCAAGCAAATCGACCTTGCTATCATTCGGCTTGAACGTATTGGGCAATGTCTTCCCCCTTCATCCACACCTCTACTCTCAAGTCTCGCTTCAACTCCTCGAACACTACACGACGATACAGGCAGGCGGTTAAACCATGTGTATGTGGGTGTGGTTGTGCCGACGGTGACGATATTTTGCACTATGTGGTCTGCCCGCGTATTGTGAGATACATTAGACGCCTTCTCCCACATCTTCCCGTGAGCTGGCGATCCGGGCTTCGCTCCTGTCTGATTCCACATTTGTTTGTTGCCAGCACTTCCTCTGCATTGGTTTCCCATGCCATCGCTTTAGATCTTCACCTCGCTGCTTTCAATACCTTGCGTTCCTTTTCAGGCTCCCCCGAAAAGGCCAGGCAAACTGTCCTGGCCCGACTCCGAGCCGGTGCACGGAGGTCCAGGGCTATACGGTGCCTGACCTCAGCCGCCTCTGCCGCCCCGCAGGCCCGCGCAACGGGAGGATGAACTGCTCTCTCAGGGGTGCGCCTCCTCTTCCTCCTCCTCCTCCTCCTCCTCCTCCTCCCTTTTCGTTATCCTCTTCTTCTCCTCCTCCTGCTCCTCCTGCTCTCTTTCTCTCCTTCTCCTCCTCCTTCTTCTCTTCGTCGTCGTCCTCCTCCTCCTCGTCCCCCTCCTCCCTTTCCTCCTCCTCCTCCTCCTCGTCCTCGTCCCCCTCCTCCTCCTCCTCCTCCTTCCCCTCCTCCTCCTCCTCCTCCTCCTCTTCCTCCTCCTCCCCCTCCTCCTCCTCCCTCCTCCTCCTCCTCCTCCTCCTCTCCTCCTCCCCTCCTCCTCTCCTCCTCCTGCTCCTCCTCCTCTTCCTCCCCCTCCTCACCTCGTCCTCCTTCTTTGCCTCCTCGTGTGGTCTGGTTTTTGCGTGGACGGTGGAACATTGGCCCATCAGAGTGGGCTCCAATCTGGCAGTGCCAAGGCCAGGGTCAACGGTAGGAGGGGCGATCGGCTCAGGGGATTCGATGTTCGTGGTATCCGGGCGCTTCCGCTGGTGAGCAGAAGGTTGGAAAACGCCTACGGACCTAACTCAAAACCCTCTCGTTCATGGTCTCGGCTCGACGCGCTCGCCTGTGAAGGCGGCGAGTTCCTCAAGTTCGCTCCGATAAGCATGTACAAATCCGGATGCAAAATACTGACGACGGCGGAAGGACGAAGGACGCACTCGGCTGGTTCCCAGCCTCGGCATGCCTTCCAGCGGCTGCGCCTTGGCCGCAGCGTTCCCGAGTGCCCGGATCGTCTCGAGCGGCCGCCGGAGGCCCGAGTTATGAACCGAAAAACCGCAAGGGGACAGTCTCGGGGATGCATGCCCGAGCCCGCGTCCGAGCCCGAGCCCCAGCCCGAGCCCGAACCCAGGCACGAACCCAAGCTCGAGCTCGAGCCCAAGCCCGAGCCCGAGCTCGATGGCGTCCAAAAGCGGCTCGGGATTCTGTGCGGGTCTCGAGGAATGAGGGGGATGAGGAGGGGGAGGAGAAGGGGGAGGAGGAGGGGGAGGAGGAGGCGGAGGAGGGGGGGAGAGGAGGGAGCAGAAGTTCCTGGCCGTATATCTCTGCTCGCTGGTCATGGCACTGGGCCGTGGCCAGCTGTGCACCGAGAGGGCACGGGACTTAAGAGACGGGGGTCAATGCAAACGGGGTTCAGTCAGATCGCCGGATCTTGTAGCATCCTGCAGAGCCAGGGTTGCACTGACCCGGGCTTGGGTGCAGGATCCTGCAGGATATTGCATGATCGTGCAGAGCCTGGGTGACCCGGGTCCAGAGTGACCCGGGCTGGCAGATCCCCGACAGGGCGCTCGGCCAGCGGGCCATTCCTTTTCGGACCGTTCGGACGGTGACGGCGACGCCCCTAGGCCGTCGGCAACTGCGGGCTGGAGTCAAAGGCTTTGGAGGTCTTCAGGACCACAATCCTTAGCGATTGCGTGTGAGGCGTGCCCGTGTCCTCCGCGTGCGCCGAGTGTGCTGTGTTGTGAACCTCGCGCAGGATCATCCACCGAGACCTCAAGCCGCAGAACATCCTCATCCAGCGGGCTGGCTGTGCCTGGGACGGGGCCTGGGGGTTGGGGGGGGAGGGGGACGGAGGTCGTCGGGGGCAGACGGGGAGGAAAGCGGATGGGGAGGGGAGGAGATGGGATCTGCTACGCGTGAGGGTGACCCTTCGCCAGAGCGACCTTTGGTGCGCGGCTTTTGGTGTGTGTGTGTGTGTGTGTGTGCCGGGGGGGGGGGGGGGGGCAAACCCAAGCCCGCAGTGCAACGATGATCAAAGCAAAGCGCGCACCAAGGATCCCTCTCGCACGGGGCCACTGCTGCGCGTAGCCGATGGGGGGGGGATGGGACGGGAAGGCCGCCGTGAGACCAGGAGGGCGGTCTTGGGGCCTCTTGGTGGCACGTGGGAAGCTATCCTGAGCTGCGATGGAGTCGCAGCGGGAGGTGTTTGGCAGTTCTCGGCATTCGGGAGGGCCCTCGCCGGGCCCCGAGACTTCAGGAGACATTGCTCGTCGGGCTGCCAATCCGGACCGGGGGAAAGGGTCTAGGATCTCCGCGGGTCCACGACGTGGGCCCCCGGAGGTTTGGCCCCCACGTTGCGAAAGATGTGGGATGGTTCTAGAGCTTCGTCGCAGCGTGAACTCCACGTCGTGATTTTCGCAACGTGGTTTCCACGCTTCAAGGGGTCGACACAAACGTTGTTTTGGAAATCTCGTGGATCGTTTAGGTGGTTGTTCGTTTTCGGTACGTGTTCAGTCTAGGGTCCGCCATTGGCCAATCACCTCTTCGCATTTGCTTCGAAACGCTACGTTGGGACCTCGGTCGGACCTTTCTCGTTTCACAACGCCTTGAAACGACAACCTAACGAGAACGCAAAACGCTGTGATGATCGACCCCTCACGAAAACACATCGTCGGATATGTGTGGGTTCCCAGGACTAGGGGGCGCGGATCAAGGCCGCCTGCACACTGCCGATTTGCTACCCCCCCTTCTGCTACAGCCAAGACGCTGAAACAAGAAGTAGTTCGGGTTCGGAGGGGGCTCGCTTTTGCTTTGGTCCTTCCATGGTTGTTCCTGCAGCGTTCTTCCTGCACCCAGACCTATATGGTAGGATATAGCCAGGACCCCAAGTAAGGAACGCCGGATAGCGATCGGGCCCCGAAGCCCAACAAATAAATTGGAGTCACTTAGCCAGGTCTGCCGCGGTGTTTCGTCGGGCGGCGGCAGTTCCGGTTCGTGGAGTGGGGCGGGGGGGCGTCCCCTGGTACGCAGCACTAGACCAGGTCCCATCAACCTCAGTGCCGCCAGCGCCCGACTTGGGGCCTCGTCCCAGACCCCCGAATTCATGATGTTTTCATAACGTCGACTCTCAGAGGTCTCGACCTGTTCCCCTGGACCGGTTTTCCATCCTGAGCCGTTTTTGACGGTCCCGAGGGCCAGTGAGGGCCTCCAGAGGCCGAGAATTAGGAAAACCTCCCGTCATGATTTTTTTCACTGCCCGAGGTGGTTGGGGGGTTCTTCTTTAGCTTTCCCCTGGCAGGAGCTTGACTGTGCCCCGCCCCGTCCCGCCCACCCCGAGAGGGGGCGTCGCAGGGCCCGGGCGCGGTCTCGCCCCTCCAGACGTCGCGGCCGCAGGTGCCCCCGGGAGCGAGGTGGTCAAGATCGCGGACTTCGGCATGGCTCTTTATCGTGAAGTCGGGCCTGTCCCTCTACATTGGAATCTCTACCACTAGTCGAAAAATAGTCTTGGGAGGATGTTTGGAGTACTTTCGTTTTTTTGGTGTGTGGCAATTGTTCAGACTTCGTCCCGAGTCCGCCTGTAGGGGGACATGCCCGACCTAAATTTCTCACGGGCAGGGCTCGGTTGGGGGGGGATACCGTCGGGAAGCTTGGGATAGCGTGCCGCTTCGCCGGCTCCAGCCCTCCACGCTGCGGCGCGACACGCTGCCCCCAGTCCCGGTCCCCAGGCGTCCACGCCGCGAGTTGTTCCCTGCCTCCCGCCCCGCAGAGCGGGGCGACGCGCTATCCGCTTGCAAGGCATAGCACGTCGCCTGGGTCGCCGCCGCGACCCGCTGAGCAAAAGTTCCGAACCGTAGGCTCAGGGGGAATGGCTTTGCGGATTCGCCATCGGGGGCCAATCGCCGATCCATCAGCGACGTATCATTAAGTCGGGCCTGTCCCTCTACAGGGGGAATGTTCAAAAATAGTCAAACAATAGTAAGGGGACGATCTTTCGACTATTTTTGATCATTATGGGGCATTGTTTGATTATTCTTCATTTGTCGTCCAAAGTCCCCCTGTAGGGGGACATGCCCGACCTAAGCGTATCGCCGATGCCAGGTCAATGTGTCCCCCCTGAGCTGCCCCCCCCCCAAAGTTTATGGAGAAAGAGAAACACAACCGGCGGGCCCAGGGAGGGGATATTCGGTAGTCGGTAGCATATCATGGGTAGAGGGTTTCTCCCTAGTGCTTAGGCGACCCGTCCTCCTCCTCCTCCTTCTCCTCCTCCTCCTTCTTTTCCTCCTCCTCCTCCTCCTTCTCCTCCGCTTCCTCCTCCTCCTCCTCCTCCATTTCCTCCTCCATTTCCTCCTCCTCCTCCTCCTCCTCCTCCTCTTCCTCCTCCTCCTCCTCCTCCTCGGGTCGCCTACGGTCCCGGGGAAGCCAGTGCAATCATGGGAGCATTGTGTACCCTCGTAATTCCGTCTTTAGCGTCGACTAGCGTCGATTAGCTTCTGGTAGTCGATGAGATAGCGACGATTTAGCGTCGGCTAGCGTCGATCCAGCGTCGAATTAGGGTCGATTTGCGTCGATTCGCAAGGACAAGATGGTATGGGAGGCTCCCATGAGTTGCCACCGAAGGGATACATCGTTCCAGAACATCCCAGGGCGCAATCAGAGCGTCCCCGAGCGCTTCGGAACGGCCGCGGCGTCCGAAGTATCCTCCAGCAGTTACGTTACGTCTTCGCGGGACCTGGCCTGTCCCCCAAATCGGAGTCTTTTCTCGTGCCCAGTGCGGGCTCGATGCGGGCTCGACGCGGATGTGGCGTGGATTCGACGCGGATTCGACACGGATCCGACGAATCTGACATGTATTCGACGCGGATTCGACGCGGATGGGGCCGCGACGGGACAGACAATGTGCCCGAGGATGCAACATATCGACGGATCACAGAGATCCCGACTTATCCCGGTCCGGTATTGTCCCTGTCTTGGCTTCGTCTTGAGATCGGTGCCGCCCTTCCCTGGATGGGCACCCTAGCCGTCTCGGCTAGAGCCGCGTCGGGATCCTGGTCAGGACGTGCCGCACGAGAGGTCCAGGGATGGCTCCTGTTCCTAGCCCCCCCCAGGCTCGCGCGTTCTCCCTGCCCCTGCCCAAGTACACCCACGAGGTGGTCACCACGTGGTACCGCGCGCCAGAGATCCTCTTCGGCGTCGAGGAGTGCGCACGGTGCGTGCCGGGAGAAGAGCGGTGCGGCTGCCGCGCTCGGTTGCCAGCGTAAGTCCATGGGTTCGGCGCGGGCCAGCGCGCGCCGAGAATTGCCGAGTCACCCCCTGGGGGGGCCCCGTATCTGTCAGGCAGGGCTCTTGGACGCCGCGGCTATCGGACCAGGGAGGAGGTCCGCTTCAGGGGCGTCCTAACCGACCCCTGGCAAATCATCCCCCTCCGTGACGTGCCCCTCGCCTCGCCCCAAGACGTATGTATGCGGCCGGATCGAGGCTTGAAAGGCGAGGGTGACGTCACGGAAGGGGATGGTTTGCCAGGTGTCGGTTAGGCCACGCTCGGCCGTTGATGCCCCCGCGCGGACCCAGTCTCTCGTTCGTGCTCGCTGGTGTTGTTTTTGGGGCTGCCCGATTCTGTGATGAGAGCCCTCAGGATCGACGAACCTATCCCCATTCCCGCTGGGCCATAGCGTTTCAGCCCCACAGCCCACCCTCCCATGCCTCCGATGTTGGGGGAGGCCCCGCGACACCCGAGTGAACAGGCATATATGATCCCGGGCTCTGGGCCCACGGCTTCACCCCCTCCCCAGATGGGATGGGTCTCAGGGTCCCTCGGGCCCCTCCCCCCCCACAGATGGGATAGGGGGTGTGGACGACGACGACGACGATGACGACGACGTCGACGTCATCATGCCTAGGACGTCGGTGTATGTTCCGATGCCGATGCCGATGCCGATGCTGATGTCGTCGTCGTCGTCCTCCTCCTCCTCCTCCTCCTTCTCCTCCCTGATGAGGGCGGAAGGCCGGATCCCATACCCACCTCCGCACGCCCACAGGGGAAGACCCCACCACGCCACGCCCACAGGGGGGGTGGGGGCCCATCGCGCGCGGGGGGGGGGGGCGGCGATCGCATCAGCATGGGGGGGGGGTCCGGACCCTGGATCATATATCCACACCCAGGTTGGTGCCTCCTCAGCCAGCGGGGCCAAGACCACACCTGTGTGGAAGGATAGGGATCGGTTAAAGATGCTCAAGTCCGTCAGACTGGGGTCTGCGGAGTCGGCGCCCGTGAGAGCGCATCGAGGAAGCTCAGGGATTTCGCCGCCTGCAGGGCGCGCAGAGCCGTCCCTGCCCGCGAAGTGCTTCGATGCCGGCCCTCACGACCTGGGAGGAGGAGGAGGAGGAGGAGGAGGAGGAGGAGGAGGAGGCGAGGAGGAGGAGGAGGAGGAGGAGGAGGAGGAGGAGAAGGGGGGGCGATCCTGGAGCACAGTTGGCACTTCGGGCTGCCGGTCCGTCTGCCACCCAGGCGTTGGCGTCTGTCTCGGAGTGTGCTTGGCCTATGCCAGAGGCTGTGAGGCGGTGGGTAGCATGCGCCGCTCCGTGCGCCTTGCAGTCAAGGCCGGGAGGAGAGACGGGCAGAGTTCTCGTGAAAGTCGGGCGTGTCCTTCCACAGGAGGAAGGTTCAGAAACAGTTAAACATAGTCTGGGGATGATTTTGCTCAAATATGTTAGAGCATGTTTGTTTGTTTTCCTGGGAGGACTTTTCGTTTTTCGTCCAGAATCCGCCTGTAGGGGGACATGCCGGACCTTAGACTACTTCAGGTGCCCTCGCTCCCGTGCCCTTTCCTGCCCGCTTTCCCAGGGCCTCCCCACTTCCTGCCTTGGCCTTTGCTGCTGCAGCAGCGAGAGGCCCGGGCACCCTGACTGCACATGTTTGAGCCCTGGATGCGATCTTGACTGCGCTCCCTAAGCCGTCGAGCCTGGTTCGGCGTCGCGCCCAGGGGCAGGCCTTCTCAGAAGGCGACCGGGCTTCTCAGAAGCCCTCCAGCCATCTGAGAAGCCCTCCGCGGCTCCAGAGGAGGCTCAGAAAGCTTCTCGGAAGGCCAATGGCTTTTTGAGTCTTCCGAGAAGGCCCGCCCCCTCTGCCCCCCCCCCCCGGGCGCATCGCCAATTCCTTGGCCTCTCAGACGGGGTCGAAGTAGATTGGGCCGTAGGGTCACGCCGCATGGTTTCACATTGCGACTGCCTGAGTACTAACTCGTACGCCAGGCTGCACGGTGCGCGCTACTCACGACCTCATCGCACGAGTTCGATGATCGGTCGAGGTAGGGCTCGGCTGGCACGGGTGCACGCGCGGGCAGAGATCGGCATGGACCATGCGCAATGCCGAATCTTCTTTTCTGTTCGACTCCAGCTCGGCTCTCGCTCGACTCTAGCTCGACTCAAGACACGGCTCAAGTTCGACGCAGCATCGGCTCAGGAGGAAGAGCGAAAGGCTCCAGGAAGGTCCCCAGAACGAGCATCCGACGATGCCGCGCCCGGCCCGCCAGGAGTACTCCCTGGCCGTGGACACTTGGAGCGCGGGGTGCATCATGGGCGAGATGGCCACGGGCACTGCGCTCTTCCAGGCGGGCGCCTCACCTTTGGAGCGGGGCAGATCGCGGGAGGGCGACTCGAGAGCCCCCCGTGTCGCCACGGCTGGACGCAGCTCGGCTAACCGAGTGCGTTTTTGCATTCCAGGAGGGGTCCGGTTCTCCGAGTTTCTGAATCAGCTTCGAGGGGGCGTCGCCCATGCCGACAGCCCCACATCGACCCCCCGTCGCGGGAAGCCACCGCGCGCCGAAGGCGCTCCGACCCCCGCGCAACCACGAGCCGAGGTTGACCCCCGTCGGGGGGGTACCCCCGCACGCTTATTGAGAAACCCAAGGAGGATGCGGAGGAGAGGGAGGAGGGAGGAGGGAGGAGGGAGGAGGGAGGAGGATGAGGATGAGGATGAGGAGGAGGAGGAGGAGGAGGAGGAGGACCCAGAGTGCCCATTCCGAGCTGCCGTTGACTCATCTCGCCCTACTCAGAGAGAAAATGGCCTCCTTGCCGCCATACCACGGCGGGGTGCGCCCCGGAGGTTTCTTTTGGGTCAGAGCGCGCCGCTCGGGCGGCTCGGGGAGCAGCAGTAATGCTCGGCACCGTTCTGCCGCCACCTCCTCCTCCTCCTCCTCCTCCTCCTCCTCCTCCTCTCACAAACGCCTCCCTTCCCACCGCCAGAGCATGTCCGCATCCACCACTTCGGCGCCGGCGCTCGCAGGCGATTCCCCCCCCCCCCCCTGGGTTGTCGACGCAGGACGATGCCGTTCAGAGAAGGAGGGGGGCCCTGGGATACACCCCAAGGGTGCTGTTCGAACGCACCCCATATCGAGGATGGATTCCACCCCATCGTATATCCCAGACGGGCCCCAAACTTCTGGTCCATTCGAAGAACCCACCACGCCTGGGATAGGGGTCGACATATCCCCTGTAGGCTCCCTGGGACGTCGAGAGGCGCGGTGGATATTGCCATCTGCCCGCCCGTGTGGGCGCGCAGATGTAATCGTAGCCGCCGTGTCCTGAGTCGCCTTGCGGCGCGTCCATGCCGGCAGGCGTCGCACCCTCGGCGCTCTCGCCCCTCCTCCTCTCGCCGGGTCTCTCGCCCCCCCGCCGCCCCGGAGAGCGGCTGTGCCTCGAGCTCTCCCACAGGGTACCCCCCTCTCCAGGCCCTCGGCCCCCTTTGTTTTTTTTTGTGTTTCGAGACCAGACCAGAGATCCTCGTCTGGGAGCTAGGGAGGAGAGAAGGAGCAAGAGAGAGAGAGAGAGAGAGAAGGAGAGAAGCGAGAAGAGAGAGAGGGGGCGCAGCGTGAGGATATATCCGGCGCGGGGAGGCGGCGTGGTGCCTCTCTCGCTCCTCCGCCCCGCCTCCCCCCCTCGACGCCGTTCGCGCACGGGGCCGCACAGGCGGGGGGGGGGGGGGGGCTCCCGTGCACCGCCTCCTCTGCGCTCGTGGCGCGGTGCCGGCGGGGCAAGAGCGGGCCTGTCTGCGGGAAGGGGGCGAGCGAGCCGTCGGCCTCGGAGCCTCGGGGAGGAAAGGGAGTGGCCGCGCCCTCTCTCTCTCTCTCCCTGCGCGCCCTCTCCGCCGCCTCGAGGGGCGAGCGCGGCCTCCCCTGGCCAGGTCGGCGCGCGCCCCTCGGCTTCCCGCCCACCCAGTGCCCTCCGCCTGCCCTCTGCGCTTGACGACGACGACGCCGACGACGACGACGCCGACGACGACGTTGACGTTGACGACGGCGACGATGACGATGACGATGACGACGCCGACGACGACGACGCCGTGGTACAGCCCCAGATCTGCGACGGTACGATTGTTCCACTGGCATGTTCTTCTCGGCTTCGGCCTCTTCGGTCCCCGAGGCCGTTTTCGGGCCCCGGGGCCACCAAAACCACTGGTCCAGGAGGAACAGGTATTCAACACCCGGGGAAGCGGTGGGGAGCGCTTGGGCCGCGGACGGAACACAGACATGTCGGAAGATGTCCGGGGCACAAGGCGAGGGCGAGGGTGGCGTCCCCGTCGGGCTCTCGGCCCTCCGTTCTTCCAGATCCTGCTCCTGCTCGGAGTGCAGTACTGCTTCGGCGCAGCTCCTGCTTCGTCTCCGTCGCGCTCATCGGAAAATGTGCCACGCGAGAGACTGAGAGAGAAACACACACTCTCGCACACAAACTCACACACACACAAATACACACGCAAACACAGAACACACACAAACCCACACACACACAAACACACACAATCACACACACAAACACATACAAACACGCACACACACGCACACACACACACAAGCACATCCACAACACACCGAAACGCACACACACACACACAACGCACACACAACGCACACACTCACACTCGCACATGAGCACACATAAGCACACACAAACACACACACACAAACACACACAAACACACACAAACACATAACCACACACAATCACACACAACTACACACAAACACACTCACACAAACACACACAACACACAACACACACACACACAACACACATACGCACACGCGCACACACAGACACGCCTTCACGCGCTCACGCACCTACACACCCACACACGCACATGCACACGCACATGCACACACACTCACTCACACACAAACGCACACACACACGCACCCAAGCAAACACACACAAACACAGACACACAGACACACATACACACAACCATACACAAACACACAGCAACACACACACACCCACGAGCACACACAACCACCCACACAGACACACACACACAGGCACATCCACAAACACACACACAGTGAGACACACACACACACTCACTCACACACACACAAGTACATGCAATTCAGAAGCACACACAAGCACACACAAACACAGCCACACACGAACACACACACACACACGAAGGCACACACTATCACAAACACACAAGCGCACACAAGCGCGCACACAAACACACACCCACACAAGCACACGACACAAACGTACATGCACACATGCACACACAACCGCGCACACACACAAACCCACACATTCACACACAAACGGATACAACTACACACAAACACACCGACAACCACACACAAACACACACAACCACACACACGCACACACACACACGCAAACACACAACACACAACACACAAACAAACACACACGCACAACCACACGATTTTAAGTCGGCGGCGCATGTGGTCCTCAGGCGCGGACAGCAGATGAAATTGCCAACTGCGGTTGAGCGCTGTCGAAGGCACAGTGCACAACCCGTGCACACTGTCAAATGCATCGGTGGGTGCTGTGGGGGGGCGCACAAACCCACACGCACACACACAGCCACCCACACGGACACACGCAAACACACCTGCATGGAAACACACAAACACACAATCCACACACCACACATGCAACACACAGCACACACATACACACGTACACACGCCCACGCACCCACGCACCCACGCACCCACACATGCACATGCACTCGCACACGCACAAACACAATCAAATACACAAAAACACACCCAAACACACGAGCACGCACACACACTCACGAACACACACAAACACACAACCAGCAGCCACACACACACACACTGATACACACCCTCACGCACACTTTCACACACAACCACAAACAAACACACACAAGCACACACACAAGCACACACAACTACACACAAACAAACACACCCGCATCCACACACTAACAAAAACACACAACACACACGCACACACAAACACGCATGCACACACATTCACACAAACACCCGCGAACATACACAACCACACACAACCAAACGCACACGCACACATTCACACACAAACACACCCAAACACACAAACACACCCACAACCACAAGCACATACACGGACACACAAACACATAATCACACACGATCACACGCACATTTCACACGCACGCACAACACACAAAACGCACAAACAGACATACACACAACCACATATTTTCTGAGTCGTCGGCGCAGAGCATCCGCAGGCGCGGACAGCAGATAGAAGTGCCAATTGCGACCGGGCGTTGCCGAAGGCGCAGTGCACAACCCGTGCGCACTGTCACATGTAACGATGGGTGGTGTGGAAAAACGCAGAAGCACACAAACACACAACCACGCACAAACACGCACAACCACACAAGCACACAAACACGCACGAACACACAAGCACCACACACACAACACACACTCACACGCAAACGCACCCACACACCCACGTACCCACACACGCACACGCACACGACCACACACGCACACGCACACACAGACACACAGACACACAACCACACACAAACACACACACAAACACACCTACAGGCACACACACACACATGTCGTGGCGTGCCGCCTGGCATGAGACGGTGCGAGGACACGGTGTCTCCACGATAGGCGGGCAACGGACAAACAGACACACCGACACACAGACACAGACACAGACACAGACACAGACAGAGACCGGTAGCCATGTTGGCTCAAGGCCATGGAGCACCCGACGACCGCGAGTCGTCCGCGGCGCTCTGAGCGCGAGGGGCTCTTCGCTTTGGGCCAGCTCACAAGTGATTGTTCTTCGTGCCGACAGCACGGGCCGCGAGGCCGCAGTTTTGGGCCGCGAGGCCACGCGTCGGGGTCAGCCTTGCCATGGTGGCGTACGGGCAGGCAGCTGGAGGCCGCTCCTGGGCCAGCGTCGCGGCGTGCGGCAAGGCCAAGGGCAACTGGAGCTACTGGGTCTGCTCCAGCGGCCAGTGCAGGGAGTGGAACTGGTGCTCGCTCTGGAAGTGTCGCAGCTGCGGCCGAGTGGCCCCGCCTTGGGTCAAGGCAGCCCAGCCGCCCGCGGCTGCCGCTGGCCAGGAGCCGCCCGTCGCCGACGCCGAGGGCTTCGTCGTCCAGCCCCGTGGGAGGAAGGCGAGGCGCCAGGCCAAGCGCACTGCTGCCCGCGCGGCCAGCGCGGGGGCCGCCAGTCGGGCAGGCGTCCGCGAGGCCAGCAGCGTGCAGCCGTCGGCCGTCAAGCGGCACCGCCAGGAGGGCAAGCGCATCGAGGACTTCCTCGCGGCCCCTGGCGGGTCCATCGGCGATGGGCGCCTGCAGTCGCTGCGCGGGGCCCTCGACCGCGAGCGTCGCAGGCTCTCGGCAGCCGAGGCGGCGCTGGCGGAGCGCAGGAAGGCCGACATCCCCCTGCCCAAGGCGCTCCACGGCGCAGGCAACGCCATGGGGAAGCTGGCCAGGCAGGGGCGGGCCAAGGGGCAGGCGCTGCTCAAGGCAGAGGAGGCCCACGCGGCAGCCATCGGAGAGCGTGAGGCGGCCATCGCGCGCGAGGCCGCATGCGCTGAGGCGGTCGAGGAGTGCCGAGCTGCTCTCGAGGCTCACCGCGAGGAACAGAGGGCCGCAGAGGCCAGGCAAGCCAAGGAGGTCGGCGCGGCCTTCGTCGGCGCGGACTTGCTCGGGATGGTATTCGGCCTCAGCCAGCAGGTCGAGGCCTTGCCCCAAGACTTCGCCGCGGGCAACGGGGAGGCCGCCTTCGCTGAGGTCGCCAAGCAGATCGCAGCGGTCCGCAGGCATGCCCCCCCCGAGGCCAGGGGGCGCTCATCCTGGGCCGACACCCCCCTCGACGTCTCGGACGAGGACCTCGACGGAGATGAGGAGGAACGGGTGCGTGCGTCGTCGGCCCCCCATCTGCAGGACGCGGCCGAGCGCGGCCAAGCTGCGCGGCGAGGAGAGGCGCACGGTGCGTGGCCCTCAGTGTTCGGTTGACAGCAGGAGGGTCAGACGGCGCTTGAGTGAGCAGGTGCCAGTGGAGCGGGGGGCCCAATGCCTTTCCCTGGGCTTGGGCAAACCTGCGAGTGCGGCACCTGGCCGAGGGGGAGCGATGAGGGCCGCCGGCGGGCGGGTGGCCGATGCCCCTCACCCCCCCGCGCTCCCCGTCGAGGCCGCTGACGGGCGGGTGGCCGAGACCCTCGACGGGCGCAGCGAAGCCATGGTGTCAAGTGACCAGAGGACGAGGATGACGGCACAGGAGGCTTGCATTGGCAAGGCTTGCCTCGGGCCGCAGCCTGCCCCTGAGTCTGACCCTCGAGGACCTTGCCCCCTGCGTGCTGGCCTGGAGGTCCTGGGCTGCAGCGGTAACGTCTGGAACAGGAGCGTCGAGGTCCTCGAGGCCTTCTTCCACGCCCACCAGTACTGGCCGCAGCTGGTCCTCCGAGACGAGGCTAACCCAGGAGCGCCTTCCTGGGGCCAGGGCGCTGGCACGCCGCCTCGGCTACACCGCCTTCTTCCACGAGGCGGTGGCCACGGACCAGCCTGGCCCGAACGCCACGTCGGGCGGCGTCGCGATCCTGGTGAGGGCTGGACTCCAGGCCGAGGAGTCCGCATGCCAGCTCCCTGCGGCCCTGCGCCACCGCCTCATCGGCGTAGAGGTGACGGCGCCGTCGGGCCTCCGCCTCCTGGCGTTGGCTGGGTACTTCCAGCGCTCCTTGGGCCCGCGGTGGATCAACCTCGACCTGTTCTCCTCGGTCTCGGACCTAGTGGCATTCTCGCTCGACTTGCCCTGGGTCCTCCAGGCTGATTTCAACATGGAGCCCGAGCCCCTGCAGGAGTTGGGCTGGCCTGCAGCGGTTCGCGGTCAGGTGCTCGGACCCTCCGAAGCGACCTGCGTTGCCCAGGGCTTGGAGCGCGTCTACGACTGGTTCGTTGCGTCGTCCGACCTGGCCACGTGCACAGTGTCCTGCGCGACCACGCTCAACGACTTCGGGCTGCGCCCGCACTCACCTGTGCTGCTGCGTCTCCAGGACGTCAGGTGCGATGCCCTGGTTGAGGTGCCCCCCCGTCCTGCTCGGTTTCCAGAGGTGGAGGTCAAAGGCGTGCGCTCCCGCGAGGACGCCCTGGCCCAGGCCTTCACTGCCGGCAAGCGCGGGAAGGTGTCGCAGAAGGAGGTAGCTTGGTCGTGGGCTCTGGGTTCGCGCCCGACCTGCCCCCCTGCGGCTTTCAGCGAGTGGATCGAGGCGGCGGAGGGCACCCTCACGGGCATCCACGAGATTGCGCCAGGCGACCTGCCACGCTTCCTTGGGCGAGCGGCAGGGCCCAAGACCAGGCGCATGCCCTTCAGCGCGCTGGTGCAGCGTGAGGCCAGGCTGAAGTACATCATGCTGACCCACCGCCTGAGGAGCTGTCTGGCGGTCACCCTCCAGAGGCTTCGCGCCGAGCAGGCCAGCAGGTGGCACCCGACCCACTCGCGGTGGCATGAGCAGCAGGCTGCGGCGAGGGCGAAGCTCCTGGACGAGGCGGCCCAGGAGGAGGCTTGTCTTCGGAGCGCGCCCCTCCTTGGGGCCTCTGGCGAGAAGTGGGGTGACCTCGCCTTCCGCGCGGGGGTGAAGGGCTGCCCCACGGCGATCGCCAGGCTGCAGTCGTGGCTCCTGGCGTCCCAGAGGCGCGATGTTGCCGAAGGAGCTGCCGCCTGGCGCAGTTGGGCCCAGACGGCGGTGGAGAAAGGAGGCCGCCTGGCCCACCGCTTCTCCAAGGCGGCTCCCACGCCTGTGGTCAGGGGCGCCGACGCAGGGAGGCCCCTCGTCGGCGTGGACGCCGTTGACCAGCTCACGCGCACGTGGCAGCGGCTCTGGCTCCAGGAAGGCTTCTCCAGTGGAGTCGGAGCCCACCAGTGGGATGTTGGTTCCTGGACGCTGCCGCCCATCACCCTGGAGGCCTTGCAGCAGGCGTGCAAGCGCTGCGGCCCGTCGGCGGGGCTGGGCTGTGACAACCTGCACCCCCGCCAGCTTCTCCTGCTGCCAGTTGCGCTGCAGCTTCGCCTGATCGACATCCTCACGGCGTTCGAGGACGAGCCTTCTTCGATCAGGGGACAGGTGGCGCTCGTGGTTTTTATTCCTAAAGCTGACGGGGGGACGAGGCCCATCGCGCTGCTCCCGCTGGCCTTGCGGCTTTGGTCTCGCCTGAGGCAGCCGTGCTGTGCCCGATGGGAGTCAGACCACAGCTTCCCCTTGTTCTGGGGTCGCGATGGCCGTGATTGCGAAAGAGCGGGTTGGATCCACAACTGCTTCGCGGGCTTCGCGATGGCCCCCCCCCCCCGCACTTCGAGGTGGCCAGCCTGTTCCTGGACATCCGCAAGTTCTACGAACACGTGCGCCACGACGTCCTCTGGACGTCAGCCCAGCGCTTTGGCTTCAACCTGAAGTTGCTGCGCGGCCTCCTCGCCATCTACCAGGCCCCGAGGATCGTGCTGGCAGGTGGCATGGCTTCGGCTCCCTTTGGGGCCAGTGGCGCAGTGCTGGCGGGCTGCGCGTGTGCGACGGCGGTTGCTAAGCTTCCCCTTCTGGGAGGCCTCCTAGCAGCTGGGGATCAGCGGCCTCTTGCCACCCTTTGCAACTTGGTGGGCGACGTCTCGTTCCAAGCTGTCGGCTCGGCGAGGCTGGTCGTGGACCAGCTCGCGGGGGCCAGCGGGGAGGTGCTGCGACACCTGCGGGCCCACCACCTCCCGCTCGATGAGGGCAAGTCCGTTTTCCTGGCCTCGTCTGCACAGGTGGCGGACGGCCTCGCCGCCAGCTGGGCCGCCCTCGGCTTCGAGGTCAAGCGTGGCTCCCAGGCCCGCCACCTGGGCACCGACGCCAACGTGACCCGCAGAGGGGTCCATGAGGGAGGCGCCCGCGCTGTGGGAGGCCTCTCCCGCGCTAGGCGGCTGAGAACCCTGGGCTCGGCGGGGGCCGCGGTGGTGCACATGCACCGCGCAGGCCCCGCCGCCGCCGTGCTGTGGGGCAGGACGGTCGCAGGGGTGCCCGACGGCGAGCTTCACTCCTGGCGCCTGGCGGCTGCGCGCTCGGCAGGGAAGCTTCCCAAGGGCGCCTCCCTTGGGCTTAGGCTCAGGGCGATCGAGGTGCAGCGCTCCACCGACCTGGACCCGAGCCCCGCCCTGGTGTGCGCCGCGGTGCAGGTGGCAGCCAGCCTCCTTCAGACGGGCGAGGTGCCCCTGAGGACGTCCGCCACCTGCCTGGAGGGGGCCGAGCGCAGGCACGGCAGCGCCAGGGTGCCATGGGTGAACTGCAAGAGCCCAGTCGACGCCCTGGCCCTCTCTCTGTTGCGGGTTGGGCGGCGCCTCTCGGATGGGCACATCCTGCGCGCCGACGACGGCCACACCTTGGACATGCTGATCATGGGCCCCCGCGAGCTCGGGTTGCTGGCTGCGGCAGGTGCCCGCAGGGCCTCCGACAGAGCGGAGATGACGCGGCTTGGGCGCGGAGCCGCCCCCTCCATGCCCTTGTTTTGGGGCGCGCTCGGCCAGGTCATAGGGCCGCGCGGCAGGTTCAGCAGCAGAGAGAAGGCCGCGGTGGTGAGCTACCTGTCCAACGCCCACTGGCCGCAGACTCGCCTCTTCGCGGCCGGTGAGCGGGGCCACCCTCGCTGCTGCGCCTGCGGCGAAGTGCGTGGCAGCCTCTGGCACAGGCTCTTCGAGTGCCCAGCCCTGGCCGCTGAGAGGCGTGACTCGGTGTCAGCCCGCCTCCGTCGCTGCGCCACTCGAGTGAGGCAGCGAGGTGAGGAAGCGGGAGAATGCTTCTCCAGGTGCTGGCTGCCGCAGCCCCCGCAGACGGCCTGAAGGCCGGGCGCGATGGCAGTCATGTGGGTGAACAGGCCAGCAGACGGGCTGCTAGGCGGTCGCCTCTTCCTCGACGGCTCGGCGCTCGACCCTGAGTTCGAGTGCATCCGCAGGGCTGGCTGGAGTATCGTGCAGTGCGACGAGTTCGGCAACATGGAGGCGGCGGTGTACGGCACGGCCCGCCTCGACCTGCGCCCCTTCCAGACGGCGAAGGACGGCGAGGACTTCGCGGTCTGGATGCTGAGCCGCTACCTCGGGCCCTCGTTCATCGAGATCAACATCGATTGTGCGTCCACAGTCAGCTGCTTGAAGCTCGGCAGGAAGTATGCGACGGCTGCCACCAAGCCCAATGCACACCTGTGGTCGGCCGTCTACGCCTCGCTGGACGTCGACGCGCTCACTGTGAACAAGGTGGCGGCCCACTGCACCGAGATCGATGTTCGCGAGGGCAGGATCTCGGAGTTTCAATTGCTTGGGAACGCCCGCGCCGACAGGCTGGCGAAGGCGGGGGCGGCCCTCCACAGGGTCAGCGCGGCGGCCAGGCGGGAGTTCTTCGGCGCGATGGAGGTCGTGAGAGAGCTCTCCAGGTGGATCGCGCAGGCCTCGATCGTCTGGCATGACAGGGACTCCAAGGACTGCGAGGGCCTTCCTGAGTGCGACGAGCGGAGGACTGCTGTCACCTTCGCGGTCCCGCTGGAGGAGTGTGCTGACGGCCCGCGGGCGGCTCCCGTGCACGGGTCGGGCGCCCCGCCCGCCGCCGTGGGGGCCAGCGGGGGGCAGGCTGGCAGCCGCCCCGCCGCTGTCGGCGCCCGGGCCTCGGCGGCGCGTGACGGAGGAGTAGCGCTGGGCGCCCTGGTCTTCGCCGTCGCAGGGCGCACCCTCGCGCGCGCCAGGTGCGGTGAGGACGGCGACCAGCAGGAGATCATTGCGTGCGCCAGGTGCGGTGCGCATGCGAGGCTTGGCGGACGCCCTGGCCCGCAGCCCAAGCCCAGGGAGCGCTGCCCTGGCGCAGCGGGCTTCCCCAGGTCGCTGCGGGACCAGAAGTCGCGGTGGGGGCGCGGCCTCCACCCTGGGGGCACGCCGCACGCCCGCGACACGCGGAGGAAGGGGGCGGAGGCCCCCCGCCTTCGCAAGGAGGCCGAGGTGCCGCAGGACGCCAGGGTGCGCTTCCTGAAGTGGCTCGGAGTCCAGCCCGAGGCCCCAGCAGGCGTCGAGGGCAGCGCCTCGGCGGCCGACGCTGCTGGGGGCGGCGCTGGCGCAGCGGCCTCCTCCTCGACAGAGCTGCCCGCTGCGGCTGGTGGCGCCGCGGCGGGATCGGGATCGCGGCAGGCCTGGCTCGAAGCTTACGGCCTTGATGAAGGGGGGCCTGCTGAGCTGGGCGGAGGGGGCCGACGAGGCCCGTCGTGAGCGCCAGAGCAGGAAGCGGCGCAGAGATGACGGGGATGGAGGAGATTGAGTCCGCGCTGGCCCCAGCCTTGGGGCGCTCGGGCCGCGCGAACGAGCGCGTGCCGAGCCTCGGACGCTCCTGGCTGTGGAGCGCCAGCCTGCCTCTCCTCCTGTCCTCCCTCTTCGTCCGTCTCCTGTCTGCCCGTCCCTTCTGGACCCCTGGTGGCCGCGGGCCTCGGCGTGTTGGCGTGAAGCTTTCTGTGCCTCGCGTGCCTCGCCGTGCCGCTTGGGGCTGTGCAAGCACGTTTGGGGCGTCGCCCGTCGCGTGTCTGCGCTGTTGTATATATATATATATATAATATATTATATATATATATATATATATATATATATATATATATATATATATTCCAGCGCGCGCCGCTGATGCCCTTCGACGGGGGTTTGAGCTGACAGGCCGGGCGGTGCCTCGGGGCCGATGTGCCCTGGTGGCTGCCTTCTGCGGCTCGTCTGGGCTCTCGGGATCCCTTGTGGCCCGCCCCCTGTCTTGGGATGGCCCCTTGTGGCTTTGCCCCCTCAGTGGGGCCTGGGCCCGTTGTGGGCTTCTTTTTAGCCTTTTATAGGCCCCGCGTCAACAGACAGAGACACAGACACAGACACAGACACAGACACAGACACAGACACAGACACACACACACACACACACACACACACACGCGCACACACACAAACACACGCACAACCCACACACACACGCACACACACACACACACACACGCACGCACAGGCACAGCCACACACATATACACACACCCACACATGCACACACACACACACGAACACACACACACACACGCACGCACGCACGCACGCACGCACGCACGCACGCACGCACGCACGCACGCACACACATGCACGCACGCACGCACGCACGCACGCACGCACGCACGCACAGACACCTATAGACATACATACACACTCCTACACACAACACGCACACACAACACACACACGCACGCACTCACGCACTCACGCACGCACGCACGCACGCACGCCACACCACACCACGCCACGCCACGCCACACCACACCACAACACAACACAACACAACACAACACAACACAACACAACACAACGCAATACAACACAACACAACACAACACAACACAACATACCACAACACAACACAACATAACACACACACACACACACACGGACACACACACACACATACACAACGCACGCACGCACGCACGCACATACACACCCACCCACACACACACGTACATACACACACCACACGGTTCGTGCTCCCCCTCTTGGGCCTCTCTTGGGGCAGTCCTGGGGCTCTCTTGGGCAGTCTTGGGCGCCTGTTGGGCCGTTTTGGGGCCCTCTTGGGCCGTCTCGGGGCCCTATCGGAGCTCACTTTGGCAGTCGTTTGGTGCGGTCTTAGGGGGTCTCTGGGGCCATCTTGGAGCGTCGGGAGCCCGACAACGCGATCATGCGACACACATTGAAACACATGAGGGAAAGAAGTGGTGCTTGCATCTTGGTGCGTCTTGGAAGTCCTCTTGGAGCGTTCTTGGGGCTTCTGTAAGGCCTCTTGGGCCGTCTTCGGGCCATCCTGGGCGTCTTGGAGCTCTCTTGGGCCGTTTTGGAGGCCTCTCCCCGGGCGCTTCATGGGCTCTTCTCGGCCGTTTTGGGGCCCTCGGGTGAACAAAGCTTGAGCAGCGAGTGCGCGTGCTCTGAGCCGAGTTAGCAGAGATGCGCTCTTCTACAGAGAGGAGGAGCAGTGAACGCGCACCCGCTATGAGGCCAATTCGCAAGGCGCCGCTCTGCTAACCAGAGCCCGAGCAGGATGGGGAACCCTGCTTCCAGGCCAAGCAGCAGAGCAGAAACCTGCTAATGAAGGGAGGAGCAGAGGCGCAGCGAGTGCGTGTGCGTTGAAGCAAATTCGCAGCACAGCGCCGCTCTGCTAATTGGAGCCCAAACATTCCGAGAATGTGGGGCCCCATCCCTTGTAATTTTCGAGCACATGATTTAGGACAGAGAACGCCCCTCGCGCCTCGCGGCACGGTGGCGGATATGTAACTGGTGCTGTTGCCGCAGCGCCGCCCAAGGATTATCTGAACATTCAGCTCGCGTCCATGCGTGGCCTGTGTCTTGTTGTCTCCTCGCCAGGAGACCAGAAGAGGGGACGCGCGCGAGCGCCTTCCGTCGCTAGTTGGGAGCGAGAGCCAGTCTCAATCTCAAGTTGCACCTCTGTTGGTTGCTATGGTGTAGGAGGGATGGTGGGAGCGGTCGGGGCCAGCTGACTCGCTCGCCCTTGCTAGTTTGAGATTCGTTCTTGCTTCGTGCTTCGACTTTCACTCTTGTTGCGCTGGCCACTCCTGCGGCCCCCACCTGTTTACGCGACTCCTGTTGCCCTCGCTATCCTCACTACTCCCAGTAGTCCCGCCCTACCCCGGCTTTCCCGCTACGGTGGGGGCGTTGGTTAAGGAATGCGCCCAGGGTGCGGCAGACTTTTGGGGATTCCTTATCTGAAGAGGGCGGCGGTGGTACGCATGACCAATCCACGATTGACGTTTCGCCCGCTTCCAGACCCTGGATTCCTTATCCAATGGTTCCTTATCCAATGCCCTCACTGTACATATGCTAGTTCTTCTGCTCTTGCTGCTCCTGCTGCACCGCTGCCCCTGAGCTGTTTCTGTCACTCCTGCCACGCCTGCTGCTCCTGTTGCTCCTTCTGGCTTGGTTCCCCCTATTCGTCCAACTAGTCTTCTTGGTGCTGCTCGTTCGTCCTCCTCGTCCTCTAGTCCTAGTCTTAGTCCCACTCATACGTAGTCATAGTCATGTCGTCCTCGTCCTGTCGTTCACCAGCTTGTCTGCCTCCTGCGCTCCTCCTGCAACAGCTGCTTGCGCGCATCCCCATTCTCCGACGTCTCGCGACGGAGAAGGGACGCCTCGGCGCGGAGACGCGCAGGGCGACAGCGAGATAGACACGATCTTCCAGATCTTCCGGAAGCTGGGCACGCCGACCGAGGCGCCATGCGGCATCTCCCCCCCCCCACCCTCTGCCACCCAACAGCCCTGGCCCCCATTTCCCGTCGCCACCCTGCCTTCCCAGTGCCTCCGGCCCCCTCCGTCTACCTCTCTTTCCCCTCGGGCCACGCCGCCCCAGCTCCTGCCCCATCGCCGCCCTCTCTCCTCGCATCCTGGGCAGCGGCCGCAGCTGCGCCGACTCTCGCTCCTCTCCTGCTCGGCGTACTTCCGGCGTGGAGAGCTCCACTCGTTGGCGGGGGGAGGGGTGGGGGGGGGAGGCAGGGTGGCCAGGGGAGGGGAAGGACGAGGGAGGAGGAAGGGGGGTGGGGGGGGTGATGAGGGAGGGGAGGGGACGAGGGAGGGGAGGGGAGGGGAATGGGGGAGCGAGACGATGGCTGGGCAGTGGAAGGGGAAGGGGGGGAGGCAGGGGAGGCTCGAGCGGCAGGCGAGGCGGACGGGGGAGGAAGCGAGGGGGAGGCCTCCGGCCTCCACCCCCCCTCCCCTCTCTCCCGTCCTGATGCCTCCTCCTCTTCCTCGTCGTCGTCGTCGGAGGAGAAGGAGGAGGAGGAGGAGGGGAAGGAGGAGGATCACTCCGCTGCCCCCTCTCTCCCCTCTCTCCCCTCTCTCCTCTCTCTCCCCTCTCTCCCCTCCTGCTGCCTCCTCTCCTTCCTCTCCTTCCTCTCTTCCTCTCTTCCTCACCTCCTGCTGCCACCTCCGCTCTTGCAGTCTGCAGCACGGGCGCGAGAACACGACGCGGCACCAGACGGGCGTTGAAGCATCCTGCCTCCAATTCGGGGGTCATTTCGGGCGCAGCTCGGGCACCATGCCTTACTTGAGCTCGTGCGCTCACGAGAGGAGGCAGCTGCTGCACGCAACGGCCTGCAGCAGGCTCGTCCCTGAACCCGTGGCTGGTCCGATGGGCGGGGAACCGCCTCCCGCTGAGGCGACGGTTGCTCGCTCCTTGAAGGCCAGCAGCTCCTGCAGGCAGGTCCGCGAGCTTCTCCCACTGGGCTTACGCATCCGTAGCCCACGCGGGGATCTCGCTGACGCCCGCCCCCGTGAAGCGGACTCCTCAGCGCCGGATCCTGACCCTGACCTGCTCCGCTCGGGGGGTCCCTCCGTTTCCTCCTCCTTCGGCTTCGTTCGCGCCTCCTCCTCCGCCGCCCTCTCCCTCCTCCTCTTCCTCCTCCTCCTCATCCTCCTCCTCCTCGACCTCATGCTCCGCCTCCTCCTCTGTGCTTGCTGGGGGCGCTCCGGCAGGCTGGGCCTCAGAAGGTCTTGGAATGCACGGCTTCAGACACCATCGGGGTCAGTGCTTGGACGTTGTCGTCGTCGTCGTCGTTGTCGTCGTGTGGTCGTGGTCGTCGTCGCCGCTGCCGCCGCTGTCGTCGTCGTCGCCGCCGCCGCAGTCGCCGTCTGGTGCCTGATGCCGTCTTGCGAAGCAGACTCCTGGGATACACGGCGAGAACATCAGGAACAGGCAGTGTCGGGGGCATTCCACAGCGTTCAGGCGTTTGAAGATTTCCGCAAGAGCCTGCAGCAATGGCAGCTCCCCCGCGGCTGCGGTCAGCCTTTTTGCATATTTTGATGCTCGCCTGCGCGTCAAGCGCCTTCGCTTACCAGAATTGCTGGCCACCCCATCATCGCCATCATCACCACAATCATAATCGTTATCATCACTATCGTCATCAGCATCATCATCATCATTTTTACCATCATCGTCATCATTACCATCACCATCATCCTCATCATCATCATCCGCAACATCATTATGATCGTCATCCTTATCACGACCACCTTCTTCATCATCACCAGCACCACCATCATCATCATATCATCACCACCAACACCATAGCAGTATCATTGCCATCATCGCCATCATCATAACCATCACCATCGTTATCATCTGCATGACCTCCATCATTGCCATCACCATCAGCATCGTCATCATTATCATCTGTATCAGCACCATCATGAGCATCATCATCATCATCATCATCATCATCATCATCATCATCATCATCATCATCATCATCATCATCATCATTACCAGCATCACCACCACCACTGTCATCCCCAGCAATACCACCATCTTCAATTGATGTGTGTGTGACTGTTAGAAGCATGTATTTATCATGCGATTTAGTATTCTTATTAGTGCTAGCATTCGCATTCGTATCATTACTATCAATGTTGTAGTCTAACCCGTACTATCCTTATTATTCGAACCCGTTGACGTATGAGGACTCGTAGCTTCTATTGTTCGATGTATGCGTGCCAACGTCATCCGTATTATAATCAGTGGTATTATTTTTACTCGCACCAGCCTTACTTTTACGTTTTCATTTTTTCTACCATCATGAACGCTAGGTTGTAACGATCAGCCTCACCATCATCATCAGTAGCCGTGTTTGCTCATGTCAGGATCCTTGCCCCACAACCGCTGGTTCAATCGGCTGGCGGTGCGCGATGATATGGATTGTGACGGGAAGTGCCCCTTCCGAAGTGGAGCACACTGGCAGCTCGGCGGCCTGACGTGCGCGACGGGTCGGTTCCGCTGCAGCTGCGGATGGCGCAGTGTGGCGGGCGCGTGATCTGTCCCCGCACCTTGCCGAGCGGCTGCGCATCCCAGAAGAGGCTTTTGGTGCCATCGCCGGTAGCGACGGCGACCTGGCCGACAGGGTCCTCGCCGTGCTGCATGTCCTGAAGCAGCTCACGTCGGGGCAGCAACCCGAGTGGCTAAAACGCCTTCGGCGCAACGTGGCGCTGCACGCCGAGGCGCGCAGCCTGGCGGGCCGCATCAGTCGGGAATCGGCGACGGAGCTGCGCGCCGCCGTACGTGGGCCACGGTTCGGTTGCGCCGAGGCCCCGCTCCCGTCCATGCCGCAGGGGGCATTGCTCGCGAGCGACATGGAGGCCGCCCTGCCCGCGCTTGCCGCTGCTGCCGTGCTGGCCCCGGCGGCCGCCCCATGCCGAGGCTCCAGGGGTCCGTTGCTTGCGCGGGGCTGTGATGCGCAGTTCTTGCTCGGGGGCGCTTCGCCGCTCCCGCGCAGCACGGGGACACCGCGGATTGCGTGCCTCGCCGGGCGGCCGCTCGCGGGCGAGCCTGCGGCTGCGGCGTTGGTTGTTGAGTCGGCGATGCGCCGCGAGGCCCAGCCCTTTGTCCCATTTGCCGAGGTCCACGTGCAGACCGAGGGCATGGTGCCACGGTGCTGGGATGCCCCTGCAGCTGCTGATCGCGCTGGCGCGGGCCGATGCGCCCCAATGCCCCCAGGGGGGATGCCTGCCCTCGCTTGGGGCGAGGCGGCGGTCGAGGCGGAGGTGAGCGTCTACGTCGACGAGAGACTTGTGGGGCTGCATCGGTGTTCGTTCTCGGCGGCGTCTTCCGCTCCCTTCGTGCGCCGCCGTGTGCGCCTCAACTACATTCTGGAAAGCGCCGCGGAGCTGGAGCAGTGGAAGGCGTCGGCAGTGTCGTCCACATACCGTCGATTCGTTCGGCGGCTGGAATGGCAACCCAAATGCCAGCAGCAGTATATCCTATCTCAAGTAGCGTGCGCGTTGCGTCTGTCTTTGGCAAGGGGCCTCTTTGGATACATATGCGGTTGGTAACGCGCCATTTGAACGGAGTGGAACCGCGGGTGGAGACTTAGTCTGCTCATTGATGGATGCCCCTGGCACGCACTCTCTTTGCAAGGCCTGTTGGGGATGCTGAATGCAGTTTCTGGCGCCCGATGTGTCTCGGGACCCATTGGTCCGCCGAGCGCGGCGCCTATCCTGCTTCTGGCGCCAGGCGGGTACGAAGATCGCGAATGCTTGCGACGAGCTTGCTGCCGCCGCGCTCGAGCGTGTCGCCTCCTTCGCTCGGCGGCAATTGGCCGCCGCTGGTGTGGCAGCGGCGTCATTCTGGAGCCTGCAGGTCCTCGCAGGTGCATTGCGGGCACGGCCTGACGCAGCGGGCGAGGCGCCGAAGGAAGCGTTTGTGTTTGGGCGGCTTTGTAGCTTGGGCTCCCGACCGTGTGTGATGCAGCGGGTCATCATCATTATCATCATCAACAACACCGTAATCACCGTTTCAGTCATAACTACCATCATCACCGTCGTCTTCACCATCTCCATCGTCAGCACCAGCGTTACTACATACCTAGGCCGAACGGTTTTCCTTTTCGAGTTACAAATCTGACGACACCAATGGATCCAATCGGATCCATTGCTGGGTGTGTAACAGTTTCGTGGGTCATATTTCTGCAGTGCGCGGATCCTTTTTTTCCCGTGCGTGAAAAAACAATCGGTCCATATATTGTTTGGAATAAGCTTATAATATCAATTAATTCAACTGGACATTGGATCCACGGGGGACTGCACGTGGGGCTTCATGCTAACCACGGCGCCGTGGGTCTGCAGACCAATGCTATGAGTCTACGGGGGAAGGGTTCTCCTAGGGTGAAGCCGCCTTCCGCCCGGCCGCCAGGCCGACTGGCCCGGCCTGCCAGAGCTGCCGGACTTCAAGCCCACGTTCCCGCAGTGGAGGAAGAGGCCGTGGGAGGACACCGCCGCGCCGCGCCGCGGCTTCTGGAACCCAGGAGCATGCTCCCCGCCCAGACGTCAACATAGAACGGAACGCCGATTTGCATGGCTAAATCCATCACTAATTACAAACAGCAGTTCCGACAAATCGACAAATTCAAATCTTAGGTTTCTCGCTTAGGGAAGCTTTCGCTGGCCGTCAGGGAACGGGGTGAATAACCGGGAGGGGAAAGGGTCGGGACTTCTGACCGCGTGCGGACAAGATCAACACATTGGACTTGTCCCCCCCGGTGCCGCTGCCCCTTCGGCTACGGTCTCCCTTCGACCTCTTCGCCCGAGGTTAGGCTGACGCGGGCGAGCCGCCAGCTCTGGTGTCTCGGCACCGTCGTCTGGCCAGTCCACTCCAGTTCACTCCTTGTTCCCAGCCCGCTCCCTCCTTCGCTTCCGCTCCCCAGACCCATCCCCGGTCCATCCCCTGTTCCATCGCCCTGCTCCTTGTGTTCCTCTTTCCCCGGGTCCCCTCCTCTCTTATCCCCTTCGATTTCGGCGAATCGTGACCCGTGCTCCTGATGAGACCGCCGCCGCCGCCTCCTCCTTCTCCTCGCCTCCCCAGCGGCCTCGGTCTCGTCGGCATCCTTCCCCTGCTCTGGAAACTGCCGGGGAATGGGATTCCTTCGTTCTCGAACTTCAACCGGACAGCCGGAGCTGTAAACTGGTTTGCCAGGATGTTGTTTTACAGTGGAAGCCCATACCAACAACACCCTGCTTGCCTTCAGGGCGCCATGGGTTTCTTGGGTTTCGATGGTTCTGGCATGGAAAGAGTGATGTTCCCACATCAAAAATGAATGGACGACCCAGGGTCTCAGGGTTGGGTTTCTTGTGGAGGGTTTCTTGTGGTCGAGCTCCTACTGTCAGGAGGGGGAAAACGCACAGACACAATGGATCGTCGCCTCCCAGGAACATATGGGAATGTATGGGAAGTGGTGGGGGGATACGAAAATTTAGATATGGGTGAATCCTGGGATTTGTGTCTATTTATTTGTGTGTGTGTGTGTGTGTGTGTGTGTCCCTGGGCCCCTTTTTGCCCCCCACGGCGTGAGCCTCGCCAGAGTCGGGCCGCAGCTGCGCAGGTTCCCGCCCGCACGGGGGAGGGAGGGAGGGAGGGAATGAGGAGGGAATGAGGAGCGCAGAGTGAGGGAAGGGGGAGGAGGAGGAGGAGGAGGAGGAGGAGGAGGAGGAGGAGGAGGAGGAGGAGGAGGAGGTGGAGGCGGAGGAGGAGGAGAGGAGTATGAGGAGGGGGGAGGAGGAGGAGGAGGAGGAGAAGGGGGAGGAGGAGGGAAGTAGGAGGAGGAGGAGGAGGAGGAGGAGGAGGGAGGAGGAGGAGGAGGAGGAGCAGGAGGAGGAGGAGTAGGAGGGTGTCGCTCTCAAGGTCGCGCCTGAGTTACCCTGTGTTGGGGTTGCGCTGCACTTGGCACAGGGTCCCGCCCGCGCTGTCCCGCCCAACGGGGTCTGGATGCCAGCTTTCCAT
The DNA here is from genome assembly GCA_963575745.1 of Prorocentrum cordatum. NCBI lineage: Eukaryota > Dinophyceae > Prorocentrales > Prorocentraceae > Prorocentrum > Prorocentrum cordatum. The sequence continues at coordinate 9,716 of CAUYUJ010018675.1, read as the reverse complement.
CTTCCGAGCTCAGTGTTCGTTGACTCGCTCGTTGACGTCAAAAATGTGCCTTCAGAGATGAGTGCGAAGCAGCGCCACCCCAGGAGGCATCAAAGCAGCCACTTCTTCGTGCTTCTCCATAGTTCTAGGTTTTCGGGCAGTCAGGAACCTCGGCGCGTAATGCCTGAATGTTGTACGCGTTGTTCTAATATGGTCTCTTTGTACGCTCACTGCTGTTATCCTTCCTCTGGCTTCATGGTCATCCTGAAGGCGTAGATGTCATTGATATTCCATCGGGTCTGGACGTGTCAAACACGGATTCGTGTTCAATAGTTGTTGTATGTGGTATTTCGTATGCTTTCTTTTCTGAGTGGATCCTTGTTCCACCGTCTTCTATGGTATTGGCATCATGTTTGTAGCGTCAACTGAGATTCGCGTCCTTGCAGCAACAGTCTGCGTATGTTGAGGTGTTCGAACGCGCAGCTCTGGTGCCAACCCACATTTCTATGCCCAATTGTATTGTCCCGCCAGGCTGCAGTCAGTCACGTGGCGCCGTGCCTACGTATTCGATGTCTGCGCTTGTTGTGCCCGCAGTTGCTTTGACAATCCGCTGCGACACGTGATTCTGACCCTCATTCTCCCCCCTGTTCTCCTCTCCTCCCCCTCTGTCTTTCTCCTCTGGATCGCACGCGATGGTTTTGTGGTATACTCCTGGATTGCAAGCGGCCCGGCATCTCGTCGTCGTTGCTTCCGTGGTGACGCCGATCGTGGTATACTCTGTGCGCACCCCGCGAGCGTCGCTGTCCCTGTGCCACTCCGCCCTGCGCCAAGCAAGGCGCGGTGGCCTGCGCAGAGTTCGGAGCGATTCTGTGAGGAGGAGGAGGAGGAGTAGGAGAAGGAGGAGAGTGAGGAGGAGGAGGAGGAGGAGGACGAGGAGGAGGAGGAGGCGGAGGAGGAGGAGGGAGGAGGAGGAGGAGGAGAGGAGAGGAGGAGGAGGAGGAGGAGGAGGAGAGAAGAGGAGGAGGAGGAGGAGGAGGACGAGGATGAGGACGAGGAGGAGGAGAAGGTGGCCTGCGCAGTGTTCGGAGCGATTCTGTGCCCTGGCTGGGGCGTCGGACCGGTGGCAGCCTCAGCCTCCAGCCTCTTTCTCCTGTTCATTTTGGCCCCATCGACCATTGATTGTGTATATGTGAGGGTTGCCGATGCAGGAAAAGGGGGGTTGCAGAGGCTGGGGACAGGGGAGGGGGTGAGGTGGTGGTGGGGAATGGTACGCGAGGAGAAGCGGGGAGCCAACTTCGGGATGAGTGTGTGGGGGGGAGGGGGATGGCCCTGGCGAGGAAATACGCAACACCGTTGCGCAGCTGGGCTCCTCCGGCGTCGACCTGCTGGAGATGCGCCCGGCGTTCTCCGCGTCCTTCCCTCTCGAGGGATCATGACCTGCTCTCGCCTCTGTCCTTCCATCTTGCGCTCCTCTCCCTCAAGAGTGTGGAGGAAGAAAGGGGAGGGGAGGGAGGGAGGGAGAGAGAGGGAGAGAGACAGAGATAAAGAGAGAGAGAGAGAAAGAGAGATATAGAGAGAGGGGCAGTTAGAGAGAGGGAGAGAGAGGGAGAGAGAGAGGGAGAGAGAAAGGGTGGAGAAGAGGGAAACCCAGGAAATGGAGACAGAGGTTGTAGGGGAGAGGGAAGGACATGGGGATGTGGAGAGGAAGGGGGATTGGATTGAAGGGAGAAGAGGGGATGGAGGAGGGATGGAGGGAAGAGGATGGGGAAGATGGGAGCGAGGCGGAGGGAGTGGGCGGGAAGGAGGCGAGAGGAGGATCACGGATAGAGGTGTAGGGACGGGGGTTGTGGAGGAGCCTGGCGGGGGGGTTGGTAGGGAGGGAGCGGCGGGGGAGGGAGGGGGAGGGATCGGGCAGGGAAGGGGATGCAAGGGAATGTAGAGAGAGGGGGTTAGGGAGGGAGCGGCTTGGAAAGAGGGAGGGAGGAAGGAGGAGAGGATGGAGTAAACAACAGGGCGCCTCGATCTCCTTAGTGCTCTCCTCGGAATCGATGGTCTCGTCGATGCTGGAGGATTGCAACAGAATCGGAGTGCAGACTCTGTGAGCTGCTTGTGAGCCGCTTCGTTCACTCAACCCAAATCCCGGTGATACGGTTTGCATCCTACATAAAAGATGAATAAGCGACACCCTAACTTATGTGGTAGACGCTCACGTCCATGAAGTAACTTCCATACACCAGAGAATCAACGAAGTCAACGAAAGAACTTCCCGAAGAGGAAGTGGAAGTAGCTGGCCTTGAACTGCAATGCAAGATCAATAACAGGTGTGTCAAGCGACTGCATCCACACACAACTCACTGCAAGAAATGATATCTCAAGCCGCGAGTCGAGATCAAGATCTGATGCCATAAGACAGCATTCACGCACAACTCACAGCGATAACATGTTGCTCAAGCCGCGAGCCTAGATCAAGATCAGGTGTCAAATGACAGCATTCGCACAACTCACGGCAAGAGAATCTAGCTCAAGCCGCAAGCCCATTCAAACGTTACACAACATCACGTCATACTAAGCTTCTTCCAGCATGTGGCTGTCCAGCATGTGGCGACTGAGCCTGTGGCCGAGGCGGTACAGGTAGGTGGCGGTGACAAGGAAGAACCAGTAGCCGCAGTACCTGGGGCCGAAGCTGTACAGGTAGGCGTAGGCAGTGACATCTGATTTGGGACACTTGACCTGCAATGCGAAATCCCGGAATCAGCGTGGGCCTGCGTCACAGAGGTACCTGTGGCCGAAGCGGTACAGGTCGGTGTCGGGGGTGACAAGGATGAACCAGTAGCCGCATTCAAACGTTACACAACTTCACGTCCATGGCCACTCCACTTGTCAGAGAGCGGCGTGGCATCCGTGAGAGTCTCTTCGAGTCCGCCCCTGAGGATCGAGAGGGCCACCGAGCAGACTGCGGTCATCATCCTGGCGCGCTCCTGGCAAGAGTCGGAGATCTCGTAGGTGACCCAGCCCGACTTCGCCGTGACCTTGGGAATCGAGGTCCAGAAAGCCGAGGGCAGGGAGTACTTGTGGGAGGCTTCGTCGCGAGCCTGTTGGTACCTGGGGCACTCCGTGGTGAGGTGGCACGGTTTTCATCCTTCTCTCTTGTCGTTGCTACTACTGCTGGTGGGTGGCTCGTCCAGCCTGGTCACTCCCCTGGCCCTTACGATGCCCTACGCGGCCTACGCGACGCTCTCACGCAGCACACTCGGAGAGCGCTGCATACGGAGCATCCGCTGGTAGTGCGCGTCTCGGAGCCTGTTGCCGCAGTACGCCGACGCACCAACAGCGGTCGCTGACCTCTGGGTGGAGGCAGGGCTCAGGCCACTGCGCTGCGCGAGTGCCCCAGGGGGGGACATCTTTGCCCGCAGTGATGTGTAGAGCCTCTCCTTTTCGATCATCTCGCGGAGACGGTGACCAGGGCCACCAAATCATGGGGGAGGAGTGGAGGCAGTGCGCAGCCCTGGCCCATGACCCGCTCGTTGCGCCCGGGGGGCCTGGTCACGACGCCGTTCCCTCGCGGCCGGGAGCCCGGCGCTCGCCGCAGGCCCCCGCCCGCCCTCTCGAGGGCGGCGCAAGCACGCGGCCCTGCCTGTCGGTGAGGCGCTGTTGGTCACCGATGACGGGGGGAGGGTGGAAGTCATGGCGTGGGCCATGATATTTCCTCAGATTTCACGGCGTCTCCTCTTATTTCATTGCGTCCCTGGCCCCCCCCCCTGGGCCGTGCACATGCCGCCGGCCATGATTTGCGCCCCCCCCTCTTGGACGCCGCCCTCTTGGCCGCCCCCGAAGGGTTGGAGGTCAGTACGGCCTGCTGAGGAAGCTTCAGCTTACGTGGGCGGGCCAGGACGTCGCCGCCCCGTGCCGGGAGGCGGCAGGGGCCGACGACGGAGTGTTCCAGCCGCCCAGGGTCTATACAGTTCGCAGCGGTGCCCGTGCTACTCTGGACGCGGGCAGAAAAACTGGTGCCGCCGCAGTGAATGTTTGGATCGCTCTTCACCGTCATGGAGAGGGTAGCGATCTGCTTGGCTCGGACGCTCAAGTTGTTCCACAGTGTGCCGTCGGCGCCGAGCTGAAATATGCAACGGCGCCCATCCAGCCCATGAGGGCAGACAGAACTGCAGAGCCTGGGCGGTTCTACTGCTGACGCCTGCGACACACTCTTCGCATACCTCCTGCGCTCATCTCACGCGTCAGCAGTGACGAAGTTCTGAAAGTAGCACAGTGCCAACAGCCATTGGCGATCACTCGCGGCTCCCAGTTTAATTTCCTTGGCAGAGTAATCCTACACCTGTCCAGAGCAGAGCTGAGAAGGGTTGATTCTCGTGGTGCCGGCACGACCTCAGACACTGTGGCTTGGGTGCGACGTCGCGGGGGGCCTCGACGGAATTGTGTGGAACAGAGGCGTATACCATGTGACAAGACGCTGGGGGCAGTCGCGGACAAGGTCGCCGCCTCACCGACTGAGTAGGAGCAGCACGTGCGGAACCACGTGCCCAACGTAAAGCCAATGCGTTGCGCAATGCACGGCAGACTTTCCACGATTAGGGAGAACGTGTGTTTGCTTGAAACTTCCTGATTGCTCAGGTTTTGCCTGGGACGCGATCTCACATCGTAATTCTGGTAGGCTGCGAGGTCTGAGGTAGCTACAGCCCCATCTGTCCCTGGCCACTCGTCGCGTCTGCGCGAGAGGTCGGACGGCAGGTCGTGGAGCATGGTTGCAGCCTTGCGCAGCCCCTGGCGCGCAGATGCATGCAGGGCCCCATGGTGCCAGGTGTGCCAGGTGTGTCTGAGCTGTGGCATGCCAGCTCATGCGAGTCAGCTAAGTGCGCAGGAGCTGGCCTATCTCCGCGACCTGGCCAGGCAGCCAGGCGGCGCGTAAGGCGTAAGTCGTAGTTTGATACCGTGTGCAGATTGTTCTTCCTGGACCAGTGCAGTCCGATCTGGTCGGGTCCAGCCGAGTCGAGTCCAGTCCTCCTCCCTCCTTCGCCACTGCTGTTTCTGCTGCAACTTCTGCCTCTGCTGATGATTCCTCGCGAAGCAAGCTCTCGCATAAACACAAACGTTCGGAGGTCCGCGCGTATTTGTCGGATCGGCGCTGGAACTCCCTGGCAGCGCCTCCAGCGCCGCCCCTGGCGCGCTCCTCGCGCCAGGGCTGCTCCAAGAAATCAGCGCGAGCCTCCGACAGCGTATATTTATAGCATTATTCAATTGAACGCCCCTGAGGGGGCAGACACCGCCGCCCAACGTTTTTGTACAGTTGTTGACTGTGAAAGGTTTGGTGGAGGAAGAGGATGGCAATTGAAATGATTCCAGAGGGTCCAAAGCGGCCCCAGATGGCCCCCCCAAACGCCCAGAATTGCCCAAGAGTGCCCCAAGAGGGCACTAAGAGGCTCCGAAAACGGCTCCAAATGCTACCCAAAGGTGTCGAAAACTGTAGACGAAACCGGATTGGGATACGGAGAGGGAAAAAGGGAGCTGCACAAGTTAGTTTTGGGGCCTCGTGCTTCAATTGAGGGTCGAATGGCGGCCAGCGGACGCCCGTTGCGCAGCCGGAGCCCCAGGCCGGTGGAATGAGCAGGCTGCGCGGGGGAGGACCCCGGGGGGGGGGTTGCGAGGGCTCTTTGGACAGGTGTGGGCACGAGGACTGGCGTGGGTACGACGGCGGAGGGGAAGCAGTCCTTGCAGATCATGCGGCGGGGATCTCACACGCCGTACCCCGTGGGGCGGCGGATCGCTTCGCTCATTCCGCTGGCCCATACTCTATACAGTGTTTAGTGGCCCCTTCGGCTGGACTGGGCCGTGGACAAGAGGCCTTGTTGAGAGGCTCGTTGGGGTCTCTCTCGGGAGGCCTCTCGGGTCCTCGTGGTGGCATTCTGGGGCCTCTTGGGGGCCTCTTGGGGCTTCTTGGAGGCTTGCTGGCGGTCTTGGGGGCTACCTTCGGGGGGAAGGGCTCCGCATGGCAGTTCGGATTCTCTCTTGGGGTCTTCCTGGGGGCCTCTGGATGATCCCTGGGAGGCCTGGCCGTCTTGGAGCCCTCTTGGGCCATCTGGGGGGCCCTCCTGGGAGCCTCTTAGGCTGTTTTGGGGTGATCTTGGGTGCATCCTGGGCCGTCTCGATGGTGGGAAGCACGAGAAAGGTAATAACGCGAACATCCTAAAGGGGAATCAGCATGTTTTTGTCACTCGGGGCCTTCTTGGAGGTTCTCTTGGGGCTCTTTGGACCCAGACCTCCTCGAGCTATGAAAGAAGTCACTACGGGAGATGTTTCGTTATTTTCGGCCTACAGGGGCCCTCGCTGGGCCTCGGGACTATCAAAAAACGCCTCAGGACGAAAAACTGGTCCCTGGGAGCGGGTCCAGGCTCCTCTGGGGGTCACGTCGCGAACAAAAACGCGACTTCCGCGGTTTGGGGAGGCGGTTCGGCGGCGTCTGTTAGCCATCCAGAGATTGTTTTGGACACCGATCCCACTCTTCGGCCGCAGGGGGGTTCTCGTGGAGCTCCTTCGGGGCGCTCCTGGTGCGCTCCTGGGGGGCCCCGAGGGCGGTGCCCATGAGCAAAGTAATCTCAGAGGGGGCCCTGCGGGAGATCTCTCGGAGAGCTGGGAGGGTGCTTTTCGCCCGGGGACCCCCCCCCCCAGGGGCGGCCCCGCGCGCGCGCGAACTAGAAAGAGTCTCGAGGGGCCACCAGGGATCTTAGCACGACTCCGGCCCTGTGGGCCAGCGAATCTGTTCCTCAGGGGCAACGATAGCGGGGGATAGGCATAGGGGGGGGATACATCGACCCCCACTCGCACGTTCATCGCCAATAGCCAATAGGGGACCCAATAGCCCGCCCCCGCCCAGGAAGGTGCGGATTCACTGTCGGGGGCCATCGCCAATCTATCGGCGACGTATAGCCGATTCCAGGTCGATGTCTCCCCCCCTATTCTAAGCCTCCCAGATGGGGTTGGAGTAGATTGGGTCGAAGGATCGCGCCGCATCGCCGATGCATCGGAGATGCAACTCGATGTGGAGCCTGTACTTCTCCGCGCTGGCGTCGCCGACGCACCGCCGACGTCGCCGATGCATCGGTGACGCATCGACGATGCCTCGGCGATGCGTCGACGATGCAGCGCGATCCTCCGAACCCATCTGCTCATGCCCCATCTGGGAGGCCTCTACCTATGCCGGTCCCCCCCCCCCCCCTTCGTTCCCCCCCGCCCAGTTCCTCGAGCCCCGTGCCTCTTCCAGCCCCGCAAGGGCCTGCCTCCAGCCCTCCCCCCGCTGCTGCCCGAGTGTCCCCCCTTCTGACGCCCGCCACCTGCCCCTCCCCCTCCGCGGCCCCTGCCTCCCGCGGCCCTGCCTCGCGCCTGCCCTCTGCTGCCGCCCCCCCCCCCCCTCCCCAGCCGCCGTCGCTGCGGTCCGTGCTGCTGCCGTGCGTTGCGCCCCGCAGGAGCGCCTGCTCACCTACGACCCACGGCGTCGGGACTCCGTCCGGCAGGCTCTGCTGTGCTCTCCCGCTGTGGATCGCCCATACCTGGGGGGGGGGGAGCGGGACCTGAGGCTCGAAGCGGGTCCTGGGGTTCTTCCCCGCTCTGTTGGGCTCTCGGGGTCCAACGCGGGCCCTTGGTCTATCGGAAAGCGGATTCGAATGAACAAGTGGTCCTGGGAGAGGGCCCTGGGGCCCAGGACCCGTTTCCCTCAGGACCCGCTTCCCCCATCATGCTAACGTGGCTGCCGCCGCTGGGGCTGCTCTGGTCGGCCCTGCTGCCGAGCGGCCCCTGCGCAGCTGCCGCTGCGCTGCTGCCCCCAGCCGCAGCCGCCTCTGCTGCCATCGCCTGCGCGCGTCGTCGCAGCCAGTGCCGCGTGCGTACGTGCAGCTGCGTTTTGGCTCGCCGTGGGCATGGCGGCAGCACCTTGCTGCTGTCCCCTCCAGCTGATGTCTTCCCTTCTCCTGGCCTCGGACCGATGGTGTCGAGCGGCTTCCGTCCTTCGCTAGACTATCGCACCCATCTTTCTGCGAGCGTGAGACGTACCCAGCCTGAAAAGACGTGCGCACGCACGTCTTCGATCGAGCTTGCCCATTGAGACGGGTCATTCCCGCGTCCGCTGCCAGCGAGCGAGTGTTGAGGATATTGCTAAGGCCTTACGGCCTGTGCCGCCGACCCTGGAGGCCTCGGCCCTCGACGGAAATGGGAGGGAGAAGGCGCTCCCGACACGCCCGTGGGGAGGGTGGTATTCTGACCCGGGACCCCCCCCGGGACATTCCCCCGGGACCCCCCCCTTGGGGATTTGCCCCTGGGACCCCCCTCCACCTTCGCGGGGAAGGGATCAAAGGGAAGGGGCTTGCCTCACCTCGACTCAGTGACAACTTTGCTGAATTTCGCTGTGGATGGGCTGGTGTATTTCGCTTGGACTGGCGTGCTTGAGGACGAGGGCCCAAGGAAAGGAAGGAAGCGGCGACGGACTCAGGGGAAGGAGGGGACGTGATGGCGGCGGCGACGCGACGGCGGCAGCGACGGCGACGGCGACGGAACAGCCCCTGTCGCATGCCGACAGGGTCGGCGGATTTGGGGCGCCTCTATGCACTTGGATCGAGGCTAACACTACTTCCTGTGCCCTTCGTGTGTTCGCCTCGGTGTGCACTTGCTCATGCAGGGGGTCCCATTTCGGAGCTGACTCTGCAATTTACGCAATGCGGGTCCTGGGGGAGCTCTTGGGAGACCCCATCAATGACTCTCGTTCTCTTGGAAGCAGCTTCGCTGCGTTGGCTCCTGAACCCTCATGTGGTCGTTTTTTTACCTAACAGCGAAGACTGATAGTTTTCTAGTGGGGTCAAAAAAGAGCATCCTGATTCCCCAGGGGGGTCTGGGCAGGATCCGGGGGATGCCGGGGAAACTTGGGGATCCGCGCCTGATATGGGAGAACTCAGTCGGTGGTGCCGTGGGTGCCCGCCTGATATGGGGGAACTCAGTCGGGGGTGCCGCGGGTCCACGCCTGATATGGGGAAACTCAGCTGACGGGTGCCGCGGGTGCTTGCCTGATATGGGGGAACTCAGTCGAGGGGGGCGCGGGTGCACGCCTGATATGGGGGAAGTCAGTCGGGGGTGCCGCGGGTCTACGCCTGATATGGGGGAACTCAAGTGAGGCTGAGGCTGAGGCTGCGGCTGAGGCTGAGGCAGGCTGAGGCAGACGCTGAGGCAGGCTGATGCATCCGAAAGCCCATGAGCAGTGAGGAGGAGAGATGCCTCCTGTCGAGCGACCGCGACTGTACCTGCGACTGCCGTTGTCATTGCGATTGCCATTGGGACTGCGACTGCGACTGCGAAGGCATCAGAATTCTATAACAGGACTCCTACATGAATTTCAAGAGGAGTGCTCCCAGATATGCTTCTACACATCGCTGTTAGATTGCTTTGCCGGGATAATGTATTCCTTGTTTTGCCGATCGGCGCGGGCCCTCGCACCCCCTCCTCCCCCCCTCCACCTGGAGTAGATCTTGGCTGTTTTGGGCGCCTGTTTCGAGCAGGTGGAGTCCCCCCACAGGACGCACTGTGTGCAAACAGTCGCACTAAGCAGAGGCCCAGAGCCAGACCCCCCCTCTCCCCCCGTCCTTTCCGCTCAATGTCGAAACGCCGAATCAAAACAAAAACGCTCACCACCCTCATTTAGCCATGGCGTCTGGGAGGAGGAGGAGGAGGAGGAGGAGGAGGAG
>CAUYUJ010018674.1:187384-198307 GCA_963575745.1 Prorocentrum cordatum | reverse complement strand
GTCTTGGAGGCCTCTTGGGCCGTCTTGGACGCGGTGAAAGACCAAGAGGCGAACATGCGAAAAATATACGTTTTCCCATGGGAATGGCACGATTTTTGCTTCTTGGGCCTCTCTTGGGCTGCCTCTCGGAGCGTCTTGGAGGCTTCTGGGACCTTCTTGGTGTCATGACAGGCGTATTGGAAGGCATCTGGAGCCATCGGAGCGCGTTCCGAAGCCGCCTGCGAACGATCTTGGACGGCGTCCGGCGGTCCGACGAGCCTCCGGGCCCCCCGGGGCCCACATTTGTGGTCGGGGTCCCGGCCCCGGGCCCCCGGACCCGGTGCGCCGTTATATGTATATGTATAGATAAACAGACATACTGGAGCAAGGCGCGCGCTTCGCGCGCGCTTAGGTTCTAGCCGCGCGCAAGGACGTCGCATCTCAAGTTGTCAATGAGGAACAGGGGTGAATATGTAGCTCCTCCCTGGGTGGTAGAGGGACCTGCGGCAAGGAAGTTTTGGGGCGCCAACGACGTGTATGGGAGTCATGTGGCTTCTTCAACGCTTGCGATTCTACGGGTCCACCCGAGGATCGGAGGAAGAGGAGCTGAGCAAAGAAGAGCGGTGTCCGAGCCTGGCTCCGAAGTACACGCCACCAGGGTCAAATCACGGAGCATCCAAGGCCGCCTCCTCCCCTCCTGGCCACTCACCTGGGGCGAAACCATTGTCAACGAAGGCAAGAAAACCAATCTGGGTCGCACCGGCAGGGCCTCAAACTCGATGACTTTACCTTCTCGCGGGCGGTATTCAAAAACTTCTGGGCCACGACCAGACGTCTTTGGGCCGTTGGACAACTTCCGGGGACGCGCTATTGGGAGTATTTGGGGGGCCGTTTGTGGAGCCGTCTTCGGGGCACCATGGGCCATCTTGGAAATCTCTTGGGGCCTCTTTGGAGGCCATATTGGGTTGCCTTGGGGCCCTCTTGGGGCCGTACTGAGGGCCTTCTCCTCCCACTTCTCCCGCCTCCGCCTCCTCCTGCTTCTCCTCCTCCTCCCCCTCCCCCTGGCCGCACACCCGAGCGTCAAGCGCTCCCGTCGGAGCCGCCTCCGCTGCTTCCGTCGCTGCTGCCCTCGTCGCTGCTCCCCGTCCCAACGCCGGCGTATTCGGTGTCCTCCGCGGCGCCGCCGTGAAGCGGTCTCTGGTGCCCACGGCAGCCGTAAGTGCCGCAGCGCAGAAATGACTCGGGCACCATGCACGTCACGGTGATCAGCAGACAAATATGGCCGACGTCCAGGGCGACGCGCGCGATGTCGAGGTCGTCGCCTTTCTGGGTCTTCCCTGCAGCGTAGACCGCGTCCTCCGCGAAGAACCCCATGAGGACCAGGTTGCAGAGGACAGCGACACCAGTGTAGGTGTACCAAACGTGTCTGAACGAGGCGGCAGTCCCAATCCGCTGGAGCGCGGGGCTGAACCACAGCCGGGTGGGCCAGAAAGATCCCATTATAGCGTACCTTGGAGACATGATGCTTTCCAACATTGTGACTATAACGAGAGCGAGCACACTGCCATGCATGAATGAAAGGCCCAACTAAACGACTATGTTGCGGCGTCCTCCTTAGGAGCAGGCCACCGCACGATTGGAAACATTGCGCTCTGAGCGAAGGGCTGGCAGAGCTGCCTAGTTTTCTTATGCGGGCTTGACTCGAAGGGTTCTTACTATGGCGGATTCACGTCGCGATGACGTGCTGCGCACCGCGTGCATCGCCCCAACCTTGAACGATCGCGGCGTTGCGATGGCGCAGATGGTTAGATATCGGCCGATGCCAGGCCACTGGCGGCGCTCGACCATGAACGCCCGCACTGTGGCCGCAGCCGCGCCAAGGCGTCGCGAACCTACTGGTCACAGCCACCGCTCTGCTGTTCCTCCTCCTCCTCCTCCTCCTCCTCCTCCTCCTCCTAATACAACTAATGCTCCTCCCTCCACCTCATCACTAATACTCCCTAACTCCTAATCATAGCATCCATACGCACTACATTACCCACCTTCCTCAAGCATCCAATCCTCCTCATCCTTACCTCCTCCTCCTCCTCCTCATCCTACTCCTCCTCCCCTCCTCCTCATCTTCCTCTTCTGCATCCTCATTCTGCATCATCATACTCCTCCTCCTCCTCCTCCTCCTCCTCCTCATCCTCCTCCCCTCCGCCTCCGCCTCGCCGCCGCCGCGCCGCCGCCGCTCCCTCTCCCATTCCTTCTCCCCACCCCCCCCCCCTGCACTTCTCCGGCCCTACTCGCCTCCCTCCTCCTCCTCCTCCTCCTCCTCCTCCTCCTCCTCCTCCTTCTCCTCCTCCTCGCCCTGTCTTCGAGGGGCCCTGCCTTCGATGGTGGGGCCGCCCCGTGCCCTCGATGGGCTGCCCGGGCCGACGACGCCCTCTCTGCATCCTCGAGAGAGTTCCTGGGTCGCTGGGATCGGGCAGGAGGGACGGCGCTGCCTCGCACGCGGGGGCGCTCCCCCTGCATCACCTCCCCAGACATCCTGGCGTCTTGAAAAAATCGAGACGGAGGTTTTTTCATAGTTTTCGGCCTCTCGGGGCCCTTACAGGGCCTCGGGACAGTCAAAAAACGACTCGGGACGAGAAACCGGTCCTGGGGAAGTGGTCGAGAGGTCGGGGGGCTGCGTCTCGAAAAAATCGAGACGCCGGATGTCTCCATCTTGTCTTTTTTACCAACCATCCTGTGTTGTTGGGTCCTCGTTTTGAAGAGACGGTCCCCACGTTCCCTCCTTCCTTCCTCCTCGCCCCCCCCTCAACAGCTGGCATGCGTCACGCACACACATTTCGGCACAGCCCTCACACGTTCCCCATTTGGAGCTCCACCGAAAGCCCCAGTGCCACCGCACGCATGCGTCACGCACACCGATATCGGCACACCCCTCACACGTTTCGTGACCCCACAGGGAGCTCCACCGAAGGCCCCAGTGCCACCGCCAACATGTGTCGCGCACACCCACCTCGGCACACCCCTCACACGTTGCGCGGCTCCACAGGGAGCTCCACCGAAGGCCCCAGTGCCATCGCCCGCATGCGTCACGCACACCCATTTCGGCACACCCCGTACACGTTTCGTGGCCCCATAGGGAGCTCCACCGAAGGCCCCAGTGCCACCGCCCGCATGCGTCACGCACACCCATCTCGGCACACCCCTCACACGATTCGTGGCCCCATTGGGAGCTCCACCGAAGGCCCCAGTGCCACCGCCCGCATGCGTCACGCACAACTAAATCATCACACCCCTCACACGATTCGTGGCCCCACAGGGAGCTCCACCGAAGGCCCCAGTGCCGACGCCCGCATGCGTCACGCACATTCGGCACACCCCTCACACGTTTCGTGGCTCCACAGGGAGCTCCACCGAAGGCCCCAGTGCCAACGCCCGCATGCGTCACGCACACCCATTTCGGCACACCCTCACACGTTTCGTGGCCCCACATATCTAGCTCCACCGAGGGCCCCAGTGCCACCGCCTGCATGCGTCACGCACACCAATTTCGGCACACCCCTCACACGTTTCCTGGCCCCACATATCTAGCTCCACCGGAGGCCCCAGTGGCTGCGTTCGCATGCGCCCACCGCACCCATTTCGGCACACCCATCACACGTTTCGCGGCACCGTAGGGAGCTCCACCGACGTCCCTAATGGCTTCGTCCGCATGCGCTCACCGCACCTGTTTCGGGACACCTCTCACGCGCTTCGTGGCCCCAAGGGAACTCCACCGACGGCCCCAGTGGCTGCTTTCGCGTGCGCCCACTCGACATTTTTTGGCACACGCCTCACACGCTTCATGGCCCTACAGGGAGCTCCTCCGAATACGGTGCATACAACGACGGTGCTCACAACTGCATATGGTTGGGTCCTTCGCCAGGCTAATTCTGCGAAGCCCGAGTCCTGGCCAGGACTACAGATTGGCCGCTGTGCGTTGCACGACCTGTACGCGCCTCTTCTGGGCCGAGTGCTTCGGCTGCAAATGACGAGAGACGCGCAGAACAACAAGGGGCCTGGTCTTCAATCGCGCCTTCAATCGCCCCAAAAGTACAAGCTGCCAGTGCGGATGGGCACCTCCCTGCTTCACCTTCACCTCCCAGCATCTCCTAGAGCATCTCCAGCCCCCCCGCCCGAGACCCCCCGGATCATCAGGCGCCGATGAGACCCTGCCCGGCCCATCGAAGTCTTTTGAGACCCTTCTGCGAGGACACCTAGAAACAATCGGGCGACAACGAGAAACGGACCCTATAAACTAAACGACACAACGACCTGGCACGATGAGACCTGCGGGCCGCCAGCACCGCAGGCACCATGTGGAAAAGATAATGCCTGCGCTCGAGCTGAACTTCGCGGAGGCAACTTGGGCGCGAAAGTCCGAGAAGCCGACCCCCCCCTATCTTTTTATCTGTGCGCCGTTCCGGCTGAAATCCCACCCGCCCCGCTGTGCCTCGTGAGACTTATGTGAAGACCCACACACCCAGACATCCGGCGTCTCGATTTTTTCGAGACGCGGGCCCCCGACCTCTCGACAGCTTCACCGGGACCGGTCTCTCGCTCCGAGTCGTTTTTTGACGGCCCCGAGGCCCAGCAAGGGCCCCGAGAGGCCGCAAACACTATGGAAAGCACCCGCCTCGAGCTGCTCGAGACGCCAGGATGTCTGGGCACGGCGCACCGCCACGACCACCTGCCCGGCGACCACCTGCCCGGTGCTGCGCCCGTGGCTGCGGGCCCGCCGCAGCGCTGCTCGGCGGCGGCGCGCTGCAGCTCCAGCAGCAGCCGGCCGAGCGGCAGCGCCAGCGCTCGGCTGAGGCGGCCGGCGGCCTCGGCCGACAGGGCGGGGCGGGGCGGGGCCGAAGGGGCTCCCCGAGGGGCCCGCGCGAGGCCCCGAGGTCCTGGCGACTCGACTTGAGCGTGTGTCTTTTGAGGCTCACGCAAGTTTGCTTGCATGGCGTTGGCCTTCCCCCCCTCCCCCCACTCGCCCCTCTTCAAACGAATGCTAGCGTGCAGGTGCTTCAGGCTCAGCCCCCCCCCCGTCCGTGCAAGCGAACTTGCTGGAGTCTAAACAAGAACAGGCTCTCTTTTCTAGCCGGACGTTTTCGCCAAGCTTGGGGCCCCGGGGACCTCAGAGATCGAGCCGGCTCGGCAAAAACAGCGCAGAGAGATGACGTCACGGGGGCTCCCGTCGTGATTCCTTTCGCGAGGTAACCACTTTTGTCGAGGCGTCGGACCTCCGGGGGAGCGGGGGCGAAGCCGGGCAGGTGCAGCGCCCTGGCAGGTCCAGCGTCCTGGAGACGTCCAACCCCAGGGATCCGACGTCGTGTTTCTTTCCATACCCTCCCTCCTCCCTCCTCCCTCCTCCCTCCTCCCTCCTCCCCTCCTCCTCCTCCTCCTCCTCCTCCTCCTCCTCCTCCTCCTCCTCCTCCTCCTCCTCCTCCTCCTCCTCCTCCTCCTCCTCCTCCTCCTCCTCCTCCTCCGGGGTCCCTGGAAGTCTCGACCCATTCCCCGGGACTGGTTTTTTCATCCTGATTCGTGTCGTTGACCATCCTGCGGCTCCGGCGAGGGCCCCTGGAGGCAGAGAATCCCACCAGCCCTCTGGGCGCAGGTGGTCCAACGAGATGCCTCTTCCCGCTTCCAGGTTATGCTACCGGGATTCCCCACAGAAGGCTGAGGCGGGGCCTCCGCTGGACGGGTGGACGGGGCACGAAACCCAGGAGGCAGCACGGTATCTAAACACCCTCGTCGCTCAGGGGAGGCGTCTTTGGAGACACGGGAGGGCACGAAACTGCGCTCGGCAGCGTGCTCTTTTGCAGCGCAGAGAAGCTTTTGGGGCGAGCAAGAGCAGGAAAGCCGATGCAGTGGGACGGAAGGAGAAGAGGAAGGAGACGAGGAAAGGCAAACAATAGCGAGGATGACGATGGTAATTGCGGGTGCGTGGGGTGACGTAGACGGCCTTCGGCGCTCCTCCACCTCCTTCTCCTCCTCCTCCTCCTCCTCCTCCCTCCTCCTCCTCCTCCTCCTCCTCCTCCTCCTCCTCCTCCTCCTCCTCCTCCTCCTCCTCCTCCTCCTCCTCCTCCTCCTCCTCCTCCCCTCCCCTCCTCTCTCCTCTCCTCTCCTCTCCCCTCCTCCTCTCCTCCTCTCCTCCTCCTCCTCCTCCTCCTCCTCCTCCTCTCATGGCCATCGCACGAAACCTGATAAATCACATGGTATGCGAATACTGTCCTCGCTCAGGCGGGGCCTCCCTGGAGGGTGGGAGGGGCACGAAACTTGATAAATCATATGGTATGCAAATACTGTCCTCGCTCAGGCGGGGCCTCCCTGGACGGGTGGGAGGGGCCTGCAACATGATAAATCACATGGTATCCGAAAACTGTCCTCGCTCAGGCGGGGCCTCCCTGGAAGGGTGGGGGGGGCGGTGGGAGAGGCACGAAACCAAATAAATCATATTTTTTTGCGCAATTTTGGAGGGGAGGAGGGGGAGCGGACACATCAGCACGATGACACACTCGGCGACGCCAGTGAGCTACCTCAGTCGCCGTGCAAATGATGCGTCCAGCCACGTAGGTGAGCAGTCCAGCGAGCGATGGCGTATATGAATAGTCACCGTGCGGCGGCAGGCGCAAAACTGAAAGTAGAAATCGCGAAGTATCGCGGGGAATTGAAACACGGCGCAATCCAGGGCACCGGGCATGGACACGGACGATCGCGCACCGTGCACAGCCAAGGGAAGAGGAGACGGAGGGAGAGCACAGAAACTAGAGCATAAAACCACCATGCGAGCGGGAACGATACGAATACACCCCATTTCGTATCGGTGAGACCGGGCGGGGAAGAGGAGGACGAGCAGGAGAGGAGGGGGGAGGCGCGAAGGCGAACGCTGGAATATAGCAAAACTCATGGATATATATATATATATATATATATACATAAGCCGCATTGCCGGCGAGGAGTTATGCATCACATAACATCCGTGGAAGTCATCCGATGTCACAGACGGCGGCCAGGCACAAACGCGCAGTAACACATTAGGTCAAAGAGTGCTCTACTCGCAGCCCTTATGGCTGCCCACCCAAGCTGGGGGAATAACAAAAAACGGCCACATCCACAGAGGAGGAAAAGGCGAGAGGACACGACCAACGACGACAGAAGAGGAGGGAGGAGAGCAAGGCGGAGGGAGGGGAACAACCTCGCACGCAAACTATCGGCCACGCGGCCGGGACAGAGCCGACTGGGCCTCCGCACGGCGAATCTCCTGTCACGGACTCGGTGCGCGGCCTCATCGTGACATCCAGTGGCAGCCCACGGCCGGATAGGCAGGAACACCTAGAGAGGAGGGAGCGGGATGGGGACGAGGGCGAAAGTGCGCTCCTGCCGAGCGTCCTGGGCCTTGCCGGCCTCAAGTGCCCCGGTGGTCAGGCTGCCCCGTGTGTGCCCGGAGGCCACTGCCACGGAGGTGGGCGGACAAATCGTGCCCCCCTCGCCAAAATTTTTGGCCGGCCCCACAAGAGACAGCAAAAGCTATGTACCACTGGATTTCCTGAGAGTGGCCCAGGACGGGAGAAAAGAAGGAAGCGGAGGAGGAGAGGAAGGGAGGAGGAGGACGGGGGGCAAACAATTTGTGAACGCGCGCGGCGGGTGCCTCAAGGAAAGAAGGCCCAATTGACCACGTACGCGAAGAGGTGAACGAGGGCCCAGGTGGGAACGAACGCAGACATGCTGAGGTCGCCGACCCACCCGTTGCCGAAGCAGCCATTGACATCGGTGGAGTACAGGTGGTGCAACCAGTCATTGGCCCACAGCCGCACGAACAGGGAGTGGCCCACCTCGCCGAGAGAAGACACCCATGCACAATGCGACGCTGAAGTGCGAGCCGCCCGCTACCGGACCCATGTGTCAGCCAGCGCTCGTCGTAGTCGAGGGTGTCCGGCGGCCGCCTCGCGCGCGAATTGCGCGAGCGCCTCTGCTGCGCTGCTGCTGCCTCCGTGGCGTTTGGCGCAACTGGCCGAATGAGCAGCATAGAGCAGCAAGGCTCGCTTGGAGAGCTCGGCGGCCGTGTGCGGGTCGTGCAGAACATGGAGCGCCAGGAAGGCGTCGAGGCGATCAGCGACCGGAACACGCGGGAGGCCGAGCTTCCGTCTGGCAAAATCCATCACTACCGGACACGCCGCGTAATGTTGCAGGGAATCCTGATGGTGGCCACATCCGAAAATGCAAGGGCCATCTTCGCCAAATCGACTTCTCGTAACCCATCCGTTGCAGAGCGCGCGGAACGTAGCAAACCAGGCAAGACCACGCAGAAGCCGAACTGCGCGATCAACCCGGCGCCCAGGGAGGAGGAGGAGGAGCGGGAAGTGGTCCATGTGTCGACGGAGTTGGCGAAAAAACAAGTCCCGATCATCGCCCCCAGGTGGAGTTGGGCCGTCCTCTGTCAATCCTTCCGTTCAACTTCGTGCGGCGAGTTCCCCCGAAGCAGCGCGGGGACGCTGAGGGATCTGCTCCGCGCAGCCCGTTGCAGCATCTCGCGCGCGCGGGCCAGGTTGGCGAGGACGTTGGCGTCGACCCAGTCCCGCCAGGAGCTAAGCGATGCAGACAAGAGCTGTCCGAGACAATGCGCTCCAAATCCCTGTGGCGACGCGCCACCTCCAAGCCCCCCTGGTCCGCGTTCTCCAAGTGGACAACCCGGCACTTCGCGGCATTGGCGATGTCGTACAGGTTAGGGAGCTCCGCCTGAAAACCCAGCATCCGGAGGTTGCGGAGCATGCACGGGGAGGTCCAGCACCGAGGACCTCGGAAGAGTAGCTTGCAGACGTTGCGCTCGATGTCGTCCCAGTTGCTGGGGGGGGGTTCAGAAGCTGCGCAAGAAAGGTGAGAACCGGGACGATGTAGACCCGATAAGCGAGGATGGTGTTGAAGGGGCCGCATCCGACCCGCCGCCACAGCAGGGCGCGCTCCTGGAACTTGGCGACCGCCTTCACCCATGAGCGGTCTCCCCTGCCTGGCCCCATGCGGAAGCCGAGGTAGGTAGCATGCTGTTGGACTGAGAAATCGCTCCAACTGCGGACCTGCTGTTGGAGTTCGCTCCGCACGGCCGCCTCGTCATCCAGGGTGAGGGGGACCCAGACGGTTTTCCCGTGGTGGAGCCGAAGGCCAGAGATAGCGCGGTATTCTGCGAAGATGTTCTCCAGAATGCGCGCCTCGACGAGGGCGTTCGGGAGCACGACGGCAATGTCGTCCGCGTATGCCCGGAGCGTGATCAGCGGAGCCATGCGCAGGGCCCGCCGAATGAGGACGTCCGAAATGACCGCGAAGAGCAGCGGCGATAGCGGGCAGCCCTGCCGCACTCCAGAAGACAGCGTAAAACCGTTATGGCGGTGACCTCCAAGAGAAATGCTGCACGCATTGTTCCAATAAAGGCCAGCCACGAACGTGCATATCCAGGGGGGCCACCCTTTAGCCTTCAGGGCGTCGTGCAAGAAGTCGTGCGACACGCTCGGGAAGGCGGCCTCGAAGTCAAAGAACACTGTGGCAGCTGCAGGGGAAGCGAACGCATGTCGTAACATTGCGGCCTCCACGTCGACGACGTTGGCGAGCATCGACCGCCCCTTGATGAACCCCCGCTGCTCGCCGGCGATCCCCGGGGCGATCTGCGGCTCGATGCACAGCCGGACAGCGCTGCAGATGAGCAGATGAGCCGGACAGCGCTGCAGATGGAAACCAAATAAATCATATGGTATGCGAATACCCTCCTAGCTCAGGTGGGGCTTCCCTGGAGGGGTGGGAGGGGCACGTAACCTGGTAAATCACATGGTATCCCTGCAGAGGGCGCAGACGGCAAAAAACGTCCGCCTTGATTTTGTCGACACGCTGGAGGGCTAACTGTCGGGCCATACAGTCGGCCCGTCTCAGAAGGATGCGCGATATGTATGCAAGGGCCGTGGACACCCATTTCAAAGCTTTTCAAGCGGGGCGCGGCCAACGAAAGTGGTCAAGAATGGACCGAGGAGGCACGGATGCAAGGGTACCCTTGGGGAGGAGGATACCCATCCTTACTGTATGCGGGTTGAGTGTACCTCGGACGTCCAGTGGCCGATCGCGGGACGATCCAGGCATCCCCTGAACGCCCTCGGCGAGGCGCAGCTGCTGGCAAGCATCCCGAGGCCGGAAAACCTCCGGGAACCGACGGCCACGTCCGAAACTCTCCGGCCTGCGAGCTGGAGACGTCGAGCTTCCGAGGGGCCGCCGAGTGGCCGCCAGAGGGCGCGGCCTCCCCTCGGCTGGCGCGCGACAGCTCGGCCTCGTGCACGACGCGGAAGCGCACGCGCAGGTCCCTGGGCGCGGGCCGGCGCAGCGTGCTGCGGCGGGCGGGTGCCGTGACGACTTGCGCGTTGGTCTCCGACACCGCGTGGATCGTTCCACCTCGAGCGGTCGCGGCGTTGCGACAGCGCTGCTCGCCCGACGTCAGCCGAGAGCCTCCGGCGGCGTTCAGCCTTGAATGCTCGCGCTGGGCCTCCGCCGCGTCGGCACGGCACAAACCTGCCGTACCACAAGGGGCGCTTAAGAAAGAACGGCGGCGCTTCTCTGGCTATAGCGAGCCTCGGCCACGAGACGGTCCCCCGACCTGGATCTCAGGAGCGGCCCCGAAAGCCAGGGCCCCTGCGGAGCCCAGTGGACTCGATTTTAGCGCCAACGCGGACAGTACCCTCTTGACGGCCCAAACGGTCACAAGCCTGCCGTCGTGATTCTTGTCGCGACGAGGGGTTGTCTCTGGGGAAGCGGAGCGAAGCGGAGCGAGTACCGTCGGTCCGACGGACCGGCGTTACGAGGGCAGCACGGACGGGCCGCGGCCTGGAAAGGGGTCGCGACGAGGTATTGGCGAACTTCATCTGGAAGTGGAACGGTGGGAGCTGG
>CAUYUJ010018674.1:169884-179884 GCA_963575745.1 Prorocentrum cordatum | reverse complement strand
ACCTCTGTTTGCGGAGACCGACTGGGCTTTCTCTTCAAACCGAAGCTGCCCCGGCTGCTCACGAACGGGATATTACTGGGCGAGCCGAGAAGCCTACAGAGCGGAAAACGGAAGCCGAGGTCGGGTCATTACCGTCGGCCACAAACATGACACCAACAGCTCTTTTCCAGACCATTGCAAGCGGAGACAACATGGGCATGGCACATTTTTTACGACGAAAAATAAGGAAGGTGCCGTCGTAGGCTGTCTTGGGGCCGCTTAAGAGCTCGAAATTGATACCCCCCGTTTGAGCATATAGAAGGGATCTGGGAATGGGCGAATTCTTATGGACAGCTACCACTGTCCAACCCTGGAAAAGCCGCCCACGACGCCCCCCAGGGAGGACGCAAAACGAGTTCAAGTAGGCAGCCTAGCACCTTCAGTGTAGATCCGACGCAGGTCGAAGCTTCAACGATGGAAAACTCTTCCCCGAGGCCCAACTGAATTACGCAGGACGGGGAGGAATGAGGGAGGAACTGACAGGCCACAGGTCGCGGAGACGCAAGAGGCTGAGGAAGACAGCGATAGCTTGGGATAGCACGAAACTTAAACTCTCGGGGCAAACCTGCTGTCGTCCTGCACGAAGCCAGCCTCCACTTGTCGGCCCGTTGAAAAGATAGTGGGGTCTTTCTGAATAAGAACAGTTAAGCCTACCACTACTTTTTGAATTGACCAACTCACCGCACTTGAAGTTTAACACCTGAAGCTTGTTTCGGCCACCCCAGGGGGTGTCAGACGCACAGTAGACAATCGCAGAGCTGGAACACGAGAGATGGCTGGGCATTGCAGGCCATCCGTTGCGACAACCAAACTTACGACTGCGCCGGGTTCTCCCGCCCGCGTGGCAAAACACGTCCAATGCGCGCGCCAATCAAGAAACGATTCCTGCGAGCGAGCACGTTCCCCTCGGCAACTATCCGTTGATCACGGCCACGCACATTGGGAAGGGAAGCTCGTTACTTCTCAACCGATGGAGGAGATGGGACCACTGCGGTGCACGACGGGCGAGCGTAAACGACTGGCACGGAGTACCTGACCACGCTCCTTGGACGATCCCTGATTTGATCAAACCAAGGAACGTGTGAAATATGTCGTCGCACAATAGATCTCACTGAAGACCGCGAGCAATATCGGTACACATGGCCACCACATTGCGTCTCGCAAGAGCTTCCCCGAGCGCGCTAGACATGGGGCGCAGCCCTAGGAAGATCCCCTGCCCCGTCGGCTGCGGCCGCGCAAGGGCCCGACGCGGCGCTCGGCGAAGGGCCCCGCGCCTTGCCCCACGAGCTTCGCAATCTTGGCCTGCAGCTGAACTGGCAGCTCGCCGAGCTGCAAGGAGGCCCGAGCGCGTTCGCGGTAGCGAACCACGCTGCGGAAGCTCCGCCAGCGCCCGCGCCGCTGGACTCTGCGAGCGAGCTCGCCTGCGCGAGGCGGTCGCGGCTGGCGCCCCCGCGCCGCCAGGCGCGCGAGGTCGGCTCGACCGAAGAAGCCCCCGGCCCCTCGACAGCGCCCGCGAAGGACCGGTACAACGGCCTCGAGCCGACCTCGAACAGTCGCTCGTGGCGCCCGCGAAGCTCCTGCAACGCGCGCATCGCTGGGGTGGGCCGGCGGCGTCGGTCCATGTCGAGCAGCGCACTGAGGTCGGACTCCTGCGTCTTCGAAAGGGCGCCCCAGCTCCTCCACGCGCGCGCGGAAGCCCCAGGAGGCCCCCATGCCCCGTCTGTTCGCGGGCGAAGCCAGCTGCGACGCCGCACGGCCCAGCAGCTCGGAGCTGCGCATATAGGTCTCAAACGCTGGCCCGGGCGCCCGCCCGACATCGCGGCAGCATCGCCCACGCCGGGCTGCCAGTGACTGGCGCCGGCCCGAGCCCCGAGCCCACTCCGCGAAGTCGCGAAGGCGATCGCTCCGCCGCGGGCCCGGCCAGGCGGGCAGCGGATGCCGCCCAAGGTGATCTGTCAGCTGCTCCAGAACATCGCAGTAGCCCCGCTGCGCGGTCGGACGGAGGCGCCCCTGCTGGAAAGCCGTCGGCCGAGGCGCGAGCCGCCGCCGCCGTCGCCCTGGGCCGCCTCGCGACGCCTCGCCTGGCGGCTCGAGCCCGGGAGGGCGGCCTGGCCAGAGCGGCCCGAGCGGGCGGCCCGCCGCGCGCCGCCAACGCGGGCGGGCGGGGGGGCCCCAGGGGCGTTCAGCCTAGCCCACTGCTCCTGCAGCGACCACCACGAACAAGCGAGCGAAGGAGACCCAACTCGGCGGCCACCCGGGGGCCGCAACGCAAGGGCCCAAGCCCGCAGCCCCAGGAAGCGGCGTCGCAGCCGAACGCGCGCCCAGCTCACAGCCGTCGCACGCGCGAGCAGGCGAGGGGAAGGAGAGCACGGACCCAGCGGACCCCCCGAAGCACCGAAGCGTAATTCGGCACTTCGGGGGGTCCGCTGCAACGCTAGCGATGCGCGCGCCTCTCGTGGACGAAGACGCGAGCCTTCTCCACCCGGCACGGGAGCTCCGTTGCGACGCGAAAACAACGTCGCAGCGCAACCCGCGAAACGCCCCGGTCCTTGGCCTGCGCCGCTGAGCGAAGACCCAAAAAGACAATCGCACGCCAGCTCGACCTTCCAGACGCGGCGCGCCACGGGCCACCACCCCCACTGACCCCAGAGAGAACAAAGCCGATGAAGTCGTGGACCCAGGGCCCCGACGTCTCTGGCGAGGAAACGACCCCGCTTGATTTAGGACTTGTCTGCATGTCCAAGACCGCTCCCGAAGCTGCGGCGCGATCGCTGACGGCGCGCACAAAATAATTAATCGATGTGCAATCCGCGAAGCGACCCAGCGTCGCCGAGAAGCGGGGGCGGGGTCTCATCTAGAATCCGCGGGGCCTCGGGGGAGACACCGCGGAGCTGACGTCAATCGGCTGCCTGAGCGAAACAAACCTCCCAATTCCAACCCATCGAAAGCGCGCGAGCCCTGTGACGGGCCAACTCCAGCCCCCGAGCCGCGCCCGGCAGGGGGGCGACGAGGGGCGGGGAGAGGTGGGCCGCGGGGGCGGGCGGCAGCGCAGAACAAACACACACATACACACACATACACACACACACACACACACCTATAGCGCGCAAGTTCGAACTGGTGCTAGCGCGCGTCTACATCTCCGCCACGCAGCACAGGAACCGAGTGAATCTGACACCCCACATTGGCGAGAGCGTCTCTGGAAGGGCAGCGCGACCATCGGGGGATCTTGAAACCCGAGATCGGGCGCGCGAGCAACCCAGATCAGGCGAAGGGCGCCTGATTTGTTTCGCGCCGAACAAAAACACGCCACTTTCCTCTGGCACATCTCGGCTGGCTTCGAGCACGCCGGCCCACCAAACCTCGGACGCGAACTCTCCAACAAACCCAGGGCCGCCCCGGAGCGCGGCATCATGGATAAGCCCGCCATCATAATCTCTTGCGCGAGCGGCCACCGCCCCCTCCTATATAAGGATCGAAAAGTCGTCGCGCGCGCGCGCTGCAGAGCGGACAGCAGGCAATCGCTCAGGGGCACCTGCCCGGAAAGCCCTGCTGGAGGCGAGACGCCCCCTCGCTCGAAGCTCGCGCGAGGACCGACCGCCGATGCACCATCTAAACACCCGGGCCGCATTCCCAGGAACGCCTGCCACGCCCCCGGGGCGCCTCCGCAGTCGGGCGGGGCCGCGCCAACAGATCCGCGCTGCCGCGCGAGATGCCAAACAACTGAAACCTGCGCCGAAGACGAGGCTGCCGGCAAAGTAGACGGCGGATCCGGGGCACCCAGCTCAAGGCTCGCATGCCGCCGAGCAGCCGCCCCTCCTGAGCTCGACGACGTCGACGGCGGCGTCGCTGACTCTGCGATAAGCCCTAGCCGCTAGCGCCTCCAGAGCAGACCTCCGAAGCGGCAGCCAGGAAGATAGGTGGGGCGTCGCGCTGCATCATCCACTGCGAGGTTGAAATCGCCCCTGGGCGGCCCCCGCCTGCCGAACCCTAAAAACCAGAAAAGTTGTCCTCGACGAGGCGGTGCGCCACCCCTCCATTGGCACAAGACAGACTGGGGCCAGGCCTTCAGGCCTGCTCCCCCTTCTCCCCCTTGGCGCCCTTCTTCGCGGGCGCAGCTGGGGGGGGCCTCCACGCCCTTCGCCTGGGCGGCCTCCTCGCCAGTAGTCCGCGAGCTCGGGCATGGCGATTCCGCTGCTGCGCATGTTCTTCACGCCCAGGAAGAGAGACTTCTCGTTGAACCAGTTGTCGCCTCTGGCAGCACCGGTGTCCACATCCCGAAGCAGGTCCTTGTAGACGCTCTGCCACATCTGGTACCGGCGGCTGCTCAGCTAAAACGACGCTTTGCTGCGCACCTGGACCTGGTCGACCGTCAAGGCAGTATCCAAAAGCTAGGAGAGCAGCAGATGCTCGTCCACACCCACGTCGGTGGCGCCGAGGCCGAGCACGGACCTCCACCAGTAGTGCCTCGGCACATGCCCCTGGCTGCCCTCGTAGAGCCGCTCCGTCACGGAGTACGCCGAGCGCGGGCCCTCGATCTCCCAGCTGCCCTTGAAGTCGACGTCTTCCATCCGCTGCAGAGCGCCGGCGAAATTCCGACGAGGGCGCTCCTGGCCGGATCGCGAAGCGCGCCGGCAAGCTGCCGCTGGTGGCGAATCACTTCAAGCCGTCGCTCTCGCCGAAGTCCTCCTCGGAAATGTCGAAATCTCTGGAGACAACGACCCACTTTGCCCCCGAGATGCAAGCGAGAAGGGCCCGTTCATGCCACTCCGCCGCCTCCTCGCCCTCGCCCTGATGACAGCTGACGAGGATCCGATCGCCGATTTCTGAGCGATTGAAGCCACGCTGCGCTTCGCCATCAGCACGGTCCGCGCTCCACGGCTCGATCTGCATGGTCGGGACAGCCGTGCGCCGACCAATGCCACGTCCAAAGACGAGGCCTGCACCGATGGCGAACGCGGTCAGGCGACCGAGATTGAATGCTTGGGAATGAGCACCAACACCAAAACAGGGGCGGGCGTCCGCCAGGTGAGGATAATCCTAGATCTTGGTGCTGGCGATAATCTTCCGACGGAGCACCTAGGAGCCCGAATATCACCGCACCGAGATCGTCATCAATCCTCCCCCGGTGGGAGCACACCGCCCACGTTGGTGCTGGTACTAACCTCTGGGCTTCCGACGAGAACGTTGAGCCACCAAGTCGCACCGCGACCTCCCGCGCCCTCGGGTGTTGCAAGGGCCGTCGCACCAGCACGCGCACGGGGTCGGTCGCGCCGCCGGCTCGGCCAGCAGGCGGCACTCCCCTGAGACCGCTGCCTCGGGCACGGGCGACTCGCAGGCGCACTCGGCGGGGTTCGGGCACCGGAAGGCGCGGAGAGGCGCCAGTTCACGGAAAGCGCAGAGTGTGGCAATCGGGGAGCCGAAAGCTTCCATAGAGGCTCCCGTCTTGAACCAAGAAGCCTTCAGAGCGCGGACGACGGAGGCCGTGTCCGGGTTACGTATTACCGCGGGTCACACACCATCATCATCACCATCGGCATCATCATCATCATCATCATCATCATCATCATCATCATCAGCAGCAGCAGCAGCATCACCATCAACAACATCACCAATGGCATCATGATCACCACCATCAGCATCAGCATCCTCATCATCAGCACCATCACCATCACCATCACCATCACCATCAGCATTACCATCTTCACCACCACAATCATCAACATCACCATCACCATCGTCATCATCATCAGTACCACCACCATCATCATCATCATCAGAATCACCAACATCGCCATCATCCTAAGCATCAACACCATCACCAGCATCATCAACATCAGCATCATCATCATTGCCATGATCATTATCATCATCACCATCAGCATCAACAGCATCACCAACATCATTACCATCAGTATCATTATCAGCATCATCATGACCATCATCATCATTTTCTTCAGCAGCATCATCATCACCATCATCATCAACATCATCACCAACATCATCATCATCATCATCATGCTCCTGCTCCTGCTCCTCCTGCTCCTGCTCCTCCTGCCGGAGTCTACCCATGTTGGCCCGCTGTGCCTGGAGTCATTCCGTAAAAATGGATAGATAAGTCAGCAGCGGTTATTCTCTTTTCTTGCACCTGCTTCTTCGGAAACAGGCTACCGTCCTCGTCCTCGTCCTCGTCCTCCTCTTCCGCCTCCGCCTCCTCCATAGCCATTGTCACTCAAGCTGGCTTGCTCATGCGCGTCCGGACCAGCGCGTAGAGGTGGAGCTGCGGGTGACCTTGAGATGGCCGCGGGAGGCCTGCAGGGCGGCGGATCGCCGCTTGAGAGTGTGCCACAGCGTGAGAGGGCCTGAGCTCGACAGATCGCGAGCAACCTGGCCAGGCGCCTCAGGAAGAAGCGCGCCCTTCAGACCGACAACTCGCTCGCGGACGAGGCTGTGCCTTCGGCGATGGCCAGCACCGACAACCCGCCCGAGACCGCCGCGAAGCTCGGGGGGAGGCTGGAGGCGCTGGGCCGCGTCTTGCTGCTGCACCAGCGGCTCGACAGCATCCTCGGTAGTCACCGCCACCGCCTCGGCGACGCGCTGCGGGAGGTGGTCAACGTCGCTTAAATGCCCGATGGGTGCTTGGAGCAGGTATAGGCAGCGGGTGGTCGTGCCCGCCACGAGGCTTGAGTGTACGACAAATGTGTTGGCGCAGACACGCCCTCGCCTCCTGCCTCCAGCTTGCGCGAGGACGCCCCGGCGTTCATTCCGCAGGCTGCTGGCTCGGAGGCTCTAGTGATGGGCATGCGCTGGTCTTGCGGGGTGACAGTGTTCTCGGATTGCCGCGGCCCGCCCTGCGGGGCCCCGCGCGGCACGGGTACGCCGAGGACCGCTGGGAAGCAGGCCGAGGACGAGGAGAAGTTGTGCATCGTGGTGGCCGCCGAGACTGGGCTCGTGTCGGCGCAGAGTGGCTTCAGGGCCGACGCAGAAATCTTCGCGCGGCTCTCGGAGTTCCACAGGCAGGTGGTGAACTTCCCCAGCGGGATTCGGACGCAGGGGCAGCGGAGTGCGCGCCTTTCGTGGGGCGCCGTGCGGCCCTGGACGGAGGGGCCAGCCGCTAGCAATGGGAGGCCAGTGGGGCGCGGGCTCGGCTGCTCGGCGACGCCGACGCCCTGCGGGGCGGTGCCGCGCTGGGCGTTTTCGGGCCCCCACGTGAGGATGACTGCCCTTTCCGCTGGCTGCTGCTGCT
This sequence comes from Prorocentrum cordatum, assembly GCA_963575745.1. Lineage (NCBI taxonomy): Eukaryota > Dinophyceae > Prorocentrales > Prorocentraceae > Prorocentrum > Prorocentrum cordatum. The sequence goes on along the minus strand of CAUYUJ010018674.1, from coordinate 172,599 downwards.
CGCGGTGGAGATCCTGGCGGTCTTGCAGTCGCGCTGGATAGGCTCGGGCAGGCACTCGCCGACATGGCAGTGACGGCGCTGGCCGCATCGCCGCCGCCGCCGACGGCTTTCCGTGAGCGCAAGCACTATGTCGGAAGCTCGATACTCCACTTCCACTCCTCCACTTCTCCTCCACTTCTCCTTTTCCTCCTCCTCCTCCTCCTCCTCCTCCTCCGAAACCTCCTCCTCCTCCTCCTCCTGCTCCTCATCCGCAACCTCTTCCTCCTCCTCCTATCTCCTCTCCTCCTCCTCCTCCTCCTCCTCCTCATCTCCTCATCATCATCATCATCATCATCATCATCATCATCATCATCATCATCATCATCAACATCAGCATCAGCATCCAGCATCAGCATCAGCATCAGCATCAGCATCATCATCAGCATCACCACCACCACCCATCATCATCATCAGCATCATCATCATCATCAGCATCATCATCAACAGCAGTATCATCATCATCATCGTCATCATCATCTCATCACCTTGTCCTCATCCTCATCATCATCAGCATCAGCATCATCACCATCTACATCATCCTCATCATCAGCATCATCAGCATCATCACCAGCATCATCATCAGCAGCAGCAGCACCATCATCAGCATCAGCATCATCATCATCATCATCATCATCATCATCATCATCATCATCATCCTGAGCATCAGCATCATCATCATCGTCAGCATCATCATCAGCAACAGCAGCATCAGCATCATCATCATCATCCTCAGCAGCAGCAGCATCATCATGATCATCATCATAATCAGCATCATCATCATCATCATCATCATCATCATCATCATCATCATCGTCATCGTCATCATCATCATCAGCATAGTCATCGTTACTATCATCACCATCATCATCAGCATCATCATCATCACCACCAACACCACCACCACCATTATCAGCATCATCATCATCATCATCATCATCATCCTCATCATATTCATCTTCGTTAGCACCATCATTACCAGCAGCAGCAACAGCATCATCATCGTCATCAACAGCATCATCATCGTCTGCATCATCGTCGTCATCATCATCAGCATCATCATCACCATCATCATCATCATCATCATCAGCAGCATCAGCATCATCATCATCATCATCATCATCAGCATCATCATCATCATCATCATCATCATCATCATATCATCGTCATCATCATCTTCTGCCTCATCCTCATCTCATCATATCTCATCTTCTCCTCCACTCCTCCACTCCTCCACTCCTCCACTCTCCACTCCTCCACTCCTCCCCTCTCCAACTCCTCCACTCCTCCACTCCTCCACTCCACCACTCCTCCAACTCTCATCTCCTCCTCTCCTCCACTCCTCCACCTCCTCCACTCCTCCCCCTCCTCCACGCGCTCTATCCCGCCTCCACGCCTCCACTCCTCCACTCGCCACATCCTCCACTCCTCCACTCCTCCACTCCCTCCACTCCTGCCCCCTTCTCCTCCTCCTCCTCCTCCTGCTCCTGCTCCTGCTCCTGCTGCTCCTCCTCCTCCTCCTAGTACCATTTTGGCTCACGCGCGCTCGCTGCTGGCCCCGCCGCCGACGCGCCGACGCCTGGTACGGCGATGGCTGCCCGCGCGGCACCGCTCGAGGGCGCGCGCGGCGCGCTCCTCGCGGTCCTCGCCGCCGCTGGGCTGGCGGCCCGCGCCCCCGCAGGCGGCCGCGACGCGGTGCGCCTGCTGCGCGCGGCTGAGGGCCTCCTCCGCACGGCCGTGGCCGTGCTGGCGGCGCCGCCGCCTGCTCCCGCCCCGCCTGCGGAGGCGGCCGCGCCGCCCACGCGGACGAGGCCGAGGAGCTGCTGCAGACATGGCGCCGCTCGACATGGAGGTGGTCGGCAACGACGGGGGCGGAGCGGCGGAGGGTGGAGGATGACGCTTCGGCCGGCGACCTGCCCGTGGTGACGCAGCCTCGAGGCCCGCCTGCCAGCACAGGCTCGCGCGGAAATCAAGGCAAGGGCACGGGCAAGGGCGGCGAGTTCGGCGACAAGAACAAGCTTGTCCACCTCGAGGTGTGGCAGCTGAGGGAGCTCGCCATCCGCCTGGGGGAGCGCGCGGGTCTGCCCCGACCCGCATCCGAGGTGCCCTTCGACCACGGCGTGCTGGTCGCAATAACCGTCGAGCTCGAGGAGCTGGCGGCCGCGTCCGACGGCACGCGCGGCGGGGGCAGCGGAGCGGACGGTCGCCGTCGAGCGCGTGGTGGTCCACGTGGCGCTGGCGGCCCGGTGGAACGGGTGGGCGGCCGCGGGAGGAGCAGCCGAGGGAGGGTAGGGGCCTCGCCACTACGTGTGCAGGGCCCTCGCCCCTTCCCCCTCCCGCGGGCATCGCGGTGCTCGTCGGCATCCTTGAGCCCGACGGCCCGCAGTGCGAGGCGTACCTCACGTCGGGGGCCTTGTCCGTGGGGCGGGCCCCCGTGGACAGCCGTCGACTGCTTCCACTTCACAGTCGGGGGGTCTGGCTCCTCAGGTGGAGACCAGGCCCCCCGCGGCGGGCGAGTCGGCACCGATTCGTCCAAGGCTCGGGGATACTCCTCCTCCCCACTCCTCCTCCTCCTCCTCCTCCTCCTCCTCCTCCTCCTCCTCCTCCTCCTCCTCCTCCTCCTCCTCCTCCTCCTCCACAATTACTCAATATGAAATTATCCCGGCAAAGCAACCTAAC
>CAUYUJ010018674.1:145980-168480 GCA_963575745.1 Prorocentrum cordatum | reverse complement strand
CCTCATCTCCTCCTCCTCCACTCCTCCTCCACTCCTCCTCCTCCTCCTCCTCCTCCTCCTCCTACTCCTCCTCCTCCTCCCTCCTCCTCCTCCTCCTCCTCCTCCTCCTCCTCCTCCCTCCTCCTCCTCCTCCTCCTACTCCTCCTCCTCCTTCTCCTCCTCCTCCTCCTCCATCATGCTCCTCTTCCTCCTCCTCCTCCTCCTCCTCCTCCTCCTCCCTCCTCCTCCTCCTCCTCCTTCCTCCTCCTCTTCTCCTCCTCCTCCTCCTCCTCCTCCTCCTCCTCCTCCTCCTCCTCCTCCTCCTCCTCCTCCTCTTCCGCCTCCTCCTCCACCTCATCCTCCTCATCCTCCTCCTGAGCACGCCTTGGGTGCGGCCGTGCGCTGAGGCATTCGAGGTCTTGAATACCGTCCAGCTCACTTCGATCCCAATCGATCGATCGATCGACCAGAAATCCACAGCGCCGATGGGTCACGGGATCGCCGATGGGTGGCCGATGGATCTGATCGATTCCTTGCTATATGGGTGGTCGCAAGGTCCACGATCGATCGATCAACCACGAACAATCGAAAGGCCAACCCCCGACAGACGCAACAAGGTTTTCCTGAGCTGCCGGGCTCGGGCCCGAGGTTTGGGCTGCCCGGAGGAAGTAGATGCCGGGCAGAAGGTAGGCAGTGGCGGACACCTGCCACTTCTCCGTCTGGTCGGCGGAGCCTGTGGACCCAGACATGCGACGTCCTGAGTTCTACCATTCTCGAGCATTCCTCCTGTAGAAGGACATGCCCGAATTAACCGCAGCATTTCAATCTGAATGACGCCAGCTGAGCTTAGCTGCCCCGATACGCAGCACGCAAAACCCGTGGCATGTCGGCACGGAGCTCAGCACGTGGATTGCAGACGTACGTCTGACGCGATGCATTCGCCAACACGTCGAGCCAACACGTCGAGCCAACACGCAGCGTGTTCAAGTCTTGCGTTTCAGAACGGGCGCATCAGGACAGCTCAGCGGCTGAGGTGTTGTTGGCCAGGAAACGCTGAATGATCAACCAAAAAAACCCTAACCCCTTGGAAGGGGACCTAAGCTAAGAGGGCTAACAACATTAGGGATAGGGGGTCTCTTCTGCAGATGCCTCAGATCAAACCACCCAGATCTATGATCCCTCACGCGAAGACGGGGACCGCAGTGAGGCCGCGTCTTCGTCGTGTTGTTGGGGTCATGGGTACTTTGTGGTCGATGACTGAATGAGGACTCTAGCCGAGGAAGGCCTCGGCCTCGAGGACCCCCAAGGCGTAGATATCTAAAGCATGGCCCGACAGCCACACAGCCACTCTCGGAGCCCACAGGCGATCCTTCTTTCGGCGTCCTGACTGGACAGTCGGCCGGTATCATGAGGATGCGCAATACGGATGCAGGGGCCTGGGACGCCCATCTCGAAGCTTCTCGAGCGGGGCGCGGCCAACGAAAGTGGCCAAGGATGGACCGAGGAGGCAAGGATGCGAGGGCAACCTTGGGAAGGCTGCCCATCCTTACCCTGAGGGTTGACCCCACGCTACGGTTAGGTCGGGCGTGTCCTCCTACAGGCGGAGTTTGAACGACAATTTAAACATAGTCCAGAACTGTTCAAAACAGTCAAAAAATAATCAAAACATCGCCTATACTTTTTGACTATTTTTGAAGATTCCTCCTGTAGAGGGACACGCCCGACTTAACGCTACGGCCCCCTTTGAGCGGCACGGTGCCTATGTAGAGCAGGTAGTGTAGGAAGCCGAGGGTCCGCCACCGCCCCACCAACGGCGGCGAGCGAGGGAGAGACCAGGGGCAGGGATCCTCCCCTCCTCGCTGTGTCCTCGTGTCCGTCCCCACCCTCGTCCCTTGCTCCGAGACGCTCAACGAGCGTGGTGGGGATGGCTCGCGTGGGGAGGCGGAATTGGCCGCGTGCGGGGGTGGGTTCGGCGCGCGTGGTGGGCTGGGACGGGCCGCTGGGCGGAGTGGCGTGGGGAGTGTGCTCACGAAACAATCTGGAGCTTCCTATCGAGGAGGACCGAGGAGGGGGAGGGTCGAGGAGGAGGAGGAGGCGGAGGAGGGCCGAGGGCCGGGGAGGAAGGGAGGGGGAGAGGAGGCCCTCTCGGAGGGACGATCTCGGCACAGGCACAGGGCGGGGCACGGCCAGCCCCAGGAGGCAGTCCTGGCGTCCCCCAGCAGGCCGCCCAGGGGAAATCTGGAGCCCCCTCGGCACCCCATGGCGTCGAAGTGCAAGGGGCCCTGAAGAGCAGATCCAGGAGGAAGAACTGTCCCCAGGGAAGTGGTCGAGGCTCCTGAGGCCCGCGGATGGGCAGGATCATGCCATCGGAGATCCTGGCAGGGCGGTCCAGCTCTAATCGAATTCTGCTAATAGGGCTGCATCCAACGCTGATGGAATTCTACGAGTGCCCTGTGCAGCTGTAATGAATTCCTACCATGGGCGAAACCCAGCTTTAACAGAGTCGAATTATTGCTCGACTCAACTCTGGCAGTATCCTACTACAGTCTGGAAGTAGCTCTACTAGAACTCTAGTAGCGCTCGGTCAAGCCGAAATGCAACCCTGCCAGGGCCAAGCCGTAATACAACCCTACCAGGGCCCGATCCAGCTGTAATAGAATCCTAGCAAAGCTGCTATAGCCAGATCTAACAGATTCCTCCTAAGGCTGGATCCAGCTGGAACGTCATCCCCCTCCTCCCCTCCCCCCGTTCGGAGTGAGAGGTCGTTTCGTTTCCCCCCCCGGTTCGAACCCGGGGGGCCGGCTTACCAGTAGCGACAAACAGCGCTCTTTCAATCGGATCGATAAGATCGAAATAAACCCTGCGAGGGGGAACAGGAGGATGGGGAGACAGGAAACACTGACGTCTGCTGCTCACAAGGACGCAGGGGGGCTGAGGGAGCTGGGTAAGAAGGGAGAGAGGGAGGGAGGGAGGAGGAGGGGGAGGAAGGGGGCGGGCGCAGGATATCTACAAACCCTGAAGGGCCCACCCACCAAGGTAAGAAATGGAAAAGGCCCTCCCTTCTTGCCCTCCCATGTCCAGCCGATGGGAAAGAGCAGAAACTTCTGGTGCCGGCGACAGAGAACAAGAAATTGGTCTCTCGATGACGTCAACACGAGACCCTGAGTCTCTATGCGATAATCTTCACTCGGCGGTGGACAAACCTCCCTTGAATAAACCTCCCCTTAGTGAAAACGGCCAGGGACCGAAACCGACGGACCTTGAACCGCAAAAATGACGGCCGCGACGCCCTCTCGCGAACCGAAAACGGCCAATTCCTTAATCGACGTGTCAGAGTAGGAGGTCTATCCACAGCCGAGTTATGCATATACATATATATAGAGAGAGAGTATGTGTCTATATATATATATAACTATATATATATGGGCCAAGCTGGACAATGCTGTTCTGACAAGGCGTTCCCGAATCGCCTGAACCAGAGCTCGCGATGGATAAGAGGACTGGCGGCAAAAGCGAGATGCTATCATATGAACTCCAACAGTACGAAATAGAAGGCCGGGCTCGTGTTTGGAGATAGGCACGTCTGGCTCTCAAACTGGAGCAGAACACCGACGTTCAGAAATTCCGCCCAAGTGATTTTTAGAAGAACTGACCGTCCAGTCAGAAGCACAGCCATGGCAGACGCTGTCAACGGGAAGCTGCGCACGAAAGCTTTCGTTGTCTTGCAATAGAGCGCCAGGCCGTCCTGACCATCCCACTCTGGGCCACTGCAGTTGTGGAGCCCAGCATATCCTGCCGCATCCCCGCTGTACGTGGCCATGAAAAAGAAGAGCGTGAACATGATCGCCTTTCGACCCAGAGAGAGGAATGCGCACAGGAAGAGGCACCATGGCGTGTACCAAATGTCTTTGAAATCGTGCGGGGCAAAATCCGTATGGGTCGAAGCGTGCACCACGCCTTCCATCTTAGTGTTCCAGCGAGGCTCCCCAGATGCATGCCAAAACAAGACGTCCACAAGACGTCCACTGTGCTATGCGAGAGCAGTGTCTTGACGTAGAAGGTCTTGAGCCCAACACAACGCAGCCAACCACAAACACACACACACGAACACTCACTCGTGGGAAGCAACCGCACACGGCGCGGCACGCGCGTGCACAGTCCTCCTCCGATTCGACAGTGAATTCAACAAACCAATGGCCACCGTGAGCCGCGCGCGCGCACACGCACGCCCACACACGCTCACACACACACACACACGCTCTCTCTCTCTCTCTCTCTCTCACAAAACACACACACAAAACACACACGCACACACAAAACACACAAAACACACACGCACACAAAACACACACACACACACACACACACACACACACGCGCGCGCACTAGTCCGGGCGGCGTTTCGGATCTCGCAGGTGGGGGCGCGGGCCGCAGACTGGTTTCACGCCGCATCGCCGCTTGACGAGACGCGGCTCATCCCTGCAGCAGAGAAGACCCCCGCTGCGGCGCCCTCGCTCGAGCTTGGAACGAACCGGCTGCTCGACCGAAGGCTGGCTTGGGGGCGGGGGGGGAGCCAACTCTGCGACTCGAGGAGGAGCGGCTTCGAGCAGCACTGGAGCCATCCGCGTGCGGCTACGAGCCGCGCGCGCCGGCCGGCGGGTGAGCGGGCCACAGGGGGAGGCCACGGAGGGGCGACGCGCCCTGGGCCAGGGACCCCGAGATCCGACGTCTCGAAACAAATTAGACATCGTGAAAAATCACGACTGGAGCCCCCCGGACCCCATATTTCTGCGCCATTTTTCGAGCCGGATCCCTCTGTGAGGGTCCCTGGGCCCGAAAAAAGGCGAGAACGTCAGGCTCGAAAACATTGAGTCGCCAGGATCTCGGGGAGGGGCGACGCGCCCTGGGCCAGGGACGGCCGAGCTCGACTCGGGCGCCCCACGCCGCACGGCCACCACGGGGCCACGCGCCCCGGGGCCGCGGGCACCCGGCCAGAGCCGCCATGGCTCCCCGCGAGGTACACCCGCGAGGGGCATGGGCCTCGGAGCGCCTCTCGGGCCACGAGCGGCCCCACACGGGCCCCGCGAGTGGCCTGGCCGGCCCCGCTCCTGGAGCCCCACCGGGGGGCCACGACGCACGTCCCGCGCGTCCCGCGCCACCCACCGGCGGCCACGGGGCGCGGCCACGAGGGGCCGCCTCCTGAGGACAAGATGCGGTGGAAGCCCCCTCAAAAGAAGCTTGAAAAACCATCAGAGACCTGCACCGCCTCGAAGTTCCAGGCTCCCCGTAGCTTAGCCCCAGAATGTGCACGCACGGCGGTTTACTACATCCTTCCGCTCTCCTGTCGCTCAGTTGGTCTCGGGCCACGAGCCAAGAGGCGCGACGCGCCCCGGGCCACCGGCAAGAGATCCCTGATCCTGGCGCAACGCGCCCTGGCCGGGGATGTCCGGCTCCACCTCCCCGACGCTCCACCGTGGGGCCACGGAGGCTCGAGGGGCCGCGCGCGCGCCAGGCCGGCAGCGGCTGCTTCCGATTCTGGCAGCAGCCGCCCGACAGTGCCGTCGCTCGCTGCTTGGAGGATCATCCGAAAGGTCCTGCGGATACAGCCGTCGTGCTACCATAAGGAACGCTGAATCAGGAACGCAAGCGGCTGCGTATAGCCACAGCGAGCCTCGGCTGCGAACTGGCTCCACGAAGCAGATATACGGAGCGGCCCGAAAACCAAATCCCCTCGTGGGCCCAGAGCGGCCCTTGTTTCAGCCTCTTGGCTGTGAGGCAGGTTCCTGCGCTGATGGCGTAGGCTCTTGACAGGTTCCGCGCAGACGGTGCTCCGCTCCCAGGAGCCGTCGAAAGTAGTGGCGGTTTCGCAGCAAGCAGCGCCCAGGGATGCGAGGCCTCTTCTGGGTCTTCGTAAGGCGTCACTCAGCTGGAACTCCTGGGAGCTCTCGGAAGTGGCGCCCAGCCTGGCGGGGTCTCGCCTGGGTTTGCCTAAGACGTCAATCCGTTGGACCTCCCAGGATCCTTCGAAAGTGGCGACGCTGGCCTCGATCTGCCAACCCTCCCCCCACCTGGAGAGGGAAGGTATAGAGTTATGTTGGTCCCACCGCACTTACGGACCACATCCCCAAAATAATTTCGAGCACCCAGAAAAATATCGAAACAGTGTCGAACGAGTATCGCCTCCCAGGGCCCAACACACGAAAACCCTCTTGTTTCGGTACTTTCTTGGTGCTCGAAACTCTTTCTGGTGATCAAGGCTAAAGAGCGTTAGAACATCATAATTAAGTTTTGAGCCGGATCCTGGTATACCAGCCCGTCCATGAGCCGAAGTACGCCGCCAGGGTCTGGGCCTCAGCATGCGCCCGGTGAGCGCTGGTGGTGATGCACAGCTTCCCCCCTACCTTCCCTCGTCCTCCCTCTTCTCCCTCCCCCTGTCGGGCAGCCAAGCGTGGGCCCTGCACCTGCCCGCCTCATGGAAACGGCTGAGGTCTCAGGGTCCGAAAAATATGCGAAGCAAAGGGAATCCCAGCGGGGGGGTCCATCCGACTGGGCAATCGCATGTGGAGCCTACCCCTGCAGGCCAAATTTGTGAAGCGCCAGCTGGGGCTCAGAATTCGAAGGATGTCTGCAGCTAGGTGCACCCCAGCGGGGGTGTCTGATACTCCAGCGTCGAGTGAACACGCTTGGGTGGGGCTCGCAATTGGTCGCAGGCCGATACTCCAGCGTCGATTGGACCGGTAGGGAAAAGGTTCGCAGATGATCTTGGCAAAAGCCGCAGGACCTGCTCTTCGTTTTTGCTGACAGCCCTAGGCCTGGGTGGGGCCCCGGAAGATCGAATTCGGCAGAAACATCCCACGACCCGTTTCCATCAGACCCCCCTTCCCCGAACCATCCAGCGGCTCGACGTTCTCGAGGCGTGGGATCTCAAACCTCTCGACCCCTCACGCCGGGCTGGCCGTTCATCCTGGCTTCTCTTTTCACGATCCAGGCGTCGGAAAATGACAGCCAAAGGCCTGGAGGAATGAACCAGTGCATGAATATAAACATAGACACTCGGAGTCGCAGATCTAAGAAACTTGCGCGGAGCTCCGACAGTTTACGATGATGCGATTTTTCTCTGCTCCGAGGACCGAACATGAGGAACAAAACTGGCCGTCTGGATTCGCTCGAGCTGCCGGATGTCAGGGCCCCCACGCGGCGATGATGGCAGACCTGCAGGGAGAGCCCAGAATCGAATCGACGGCCCAGAATCGATTCAATAAGTCGGATCGGCGATCGAAATGAATCGGGTCGGCGGAAATCGGCAGACGAGTCGGGAAAAGTCGGATCGGAGGAAATCGGCAAGCTGGTGTGCGTGCAAGAAGACATCGGAACCCAAATCGGAATCCAAATTCGAGTCGAGTCGGAACCGGAATCGGAAGCCATCGAAGTCGAAATCGAATCGAGTCAGAGGAATCGAAACGAACTCTGCAAACCTCTGCCGCCGCGGACCGTCAACAACCGCGGCGCGGCACCCCTGCGACGCGGACCCGAGCGGCACCGCAGCGGGAGCGGCGCCGGCATGTGCCGGCGCCGGCCGGCGAGCGCCCTACGCGGCATCCCGCCGCAAATTCGTATCCACAGGGGGGGAACAAAAAAGGGGGAACAGGGGGGAACAAAAACAGGGAGGCACAAAAAAAATCGTATCCACAGAGGGGATCAACAAATTTCGCATCCAGATTCGTATACACAGGGGGGACCAACAAACAAAAGAAACAGGATAGGCCGGTGGGCGGACGGGAGGGCGAGTGGACGTCGACGGGGGGAGCAGCAAGCGGAAGGGTGATGAAGGGTTGGAGGAAAGCGAGGGACAATGAGAGAGAGAGGGATAGACAGAGAGAGAGAGAGAGAAAGAGAGAGAGAGAGGGATAGACAGAGAGAGAGAGAGAAAGAGAGATCGCAACAGTTCGACGATCCGAAGTCAATCTGACGCGAGGGCTGGAAGCGCCCCCCGCGCAAACCTCACGTGGTGGGAGGTACCGCTATCCAGGGTGGGAAGACGACCCTCCACCCTGGCGCGGTCGGTCTGTGAGGACCCCGATTGGAAAGCAGGGGCGGTGCGTGGCGATAAGAGCGAGGCCCACCCCTTCCGCACACCCGCAAACAGAAAGACGCCAGCTGTGTACACGCTCTGGCATGCGTGATACAGCGCCCTGGCAGTAGCGGCGCCGCTCGGGGGCAAACCCCCCGCAGCGGCCCAACAAGAGGGCAGCGGAACCATGGGCCAACAGCTCACGAAGCCCACAGGGAGAAGGGGCGCTAGCACTGGTGCGCCGCGCCTTAGTTGGCGGCGCGCAAAGGGGGGTAGGGGGAGGGGGGGAGGTTTCTTGGAAGCACCCCTGCTTCTTAGAAGCCTTGCCCCCCACCCCCTACCCCCTTGTGCGCGCCGCCAAGTCAAGCAACGGGAAGGACCTGGAGACTGTCTTTGAGGGAGGCCCCTGGAGGGAGGCGGCAGGCCGCAAGGCCTGCGGCAAGTCGTTCCAGGCCGCTTGTGCACAGTGGAACCTGCCAAGCAGCGTGGCTGATGTTCGCGGATGTGCCGGAGGAGATTGGGCGAGGTGGTTGGCTCGCTGAAGCAGCCCGTTGATGCCAGCGATGGGGCCCGATTCACGGTCACCGCAAGTTTGCCCCGAAGCCGCCGAGAAATGCTGCGTTGGAATTTGCCTGCGGTCGGACCGATGGGTACCCGAAGCGCAGTGCTCTGTGCCAGCGGTGGAGCGAAAGAGAGATCGAGCGATATATCGATACATACACATGAGAGAAGGCGGTATATATAGAGAGAGCGAGAGAGACAACATAAAAAAAACAGAGGATAGGATAGGAGGGAATAGGAAATACCCAGGGGGAGGAGGGAGATAGAGAGAAATAAAAGCGAGAGAGAGAGAGAGAAAGAGAGAGAGAAAGAGAGAGATGTATATACGTGTGTGTGTAAAGAGAAGGAGAGAGAGAGAGAGAGTAAAAAGAGAAAAGGGATTTGCGTAAACAAACAGACAGAGGGAGGCATGGGAAACAGGAATTCAATCCTTGCGGCGAGCATGAAGCGACAAACGGGGCATCGACACTCTCTTTGAGAGGCAGAGGCCACCGCCGTACCACTGCACGCCGACATCCACGACACCCGTCCAGGGCGAAGCAGGCATATCTCCACGAGCCAACACAACAACCGCCGCTGCGAGATGCGTTGAGCGTGCGCGTGCATAGGACTCGTGGCTCAAATTGAAGAACTATTTGCAGCCATCGCGCCACGATGAGGGCTGCGAAATACGGATCGAAGGGGCTTTCCTGGCCACTGCGAGTCTAGGCCACGAAGGGGCCTAGGCCACGAAAAGTTTCCCCGACCCAGATCTAAGGAACGGCCCGAAAACCAGAGCTGCTCATGAGCCCAAAGTGGTCCTTGTTTCGGCGACTTGACTGCACGGTCGAGGAGTCTCACGGTGGGGGTGAAGCAACATCGATGTGCGAGCTCGTGGTTATGGTGCCCGTGCTGCGTGGTGCAGCCTCCGCGACGGCAGCTGCAACCCTGGCATCGACCGTGGCTGCTAAACTGCGAAGCTGCTGCCAGACGCCCCGGCGAGACAGCCGCCCCAGTCTCGACAAGCGCCGTCCAGCATCGGCCCAGGCGTCACGGCTGGCAGCTGGTCGCATGCCTCGGCCGAGGTGGCCAGGAGGAGGAGGCGGAGGAGGAGGCGGAGGAGGGGGGCCTTGGAGCCCACCCCCCTCATCATATGGCTGCTGCGGCCCGCCTGCCCGTGGCCACAACGCCCCCCCTTCGAGGCCCGCGCGCTGTGGTGCGGCTGTGCCCGGCCCTCAGACAGCGCACTTTGCTGGGCAGCCCTGCGTCTTACCCGAGATTGTACCCCCTGGCCTAGACATACCTGGACGGTGGTGCAACAGTATAGTTTCAAACCCAGCGCAACCGCAACCGTTGTGGAGTGGAGAAGAGGATACTAGGCGCGAAGCACGGCACGGTGACGCTTCCGACTCCATAGCCCCAGTCACCTCCAGACTCTTGCCACGCGCGCCAAAGTGGCCCGACGAGAGGCGTGCCCGACGGCCGAAAAAATCAGTCGGAACCTCGCGGGGCAGAAAACTCCATGCCTCAAACAGTGCATGCTCCACCACGAGGAGCAAGAAGGAGCAAAAATGTCAACTGAAAATTACAGCAACGGGATGAATTCCCATCCTCCTCGTCCTCCTCCCCCTTCTGCACACTATCCTCCTGGACGATTGGAATCGGAACGGAAAAATATGGGGACGATGCCCAACAGCGGGTGCTGTTCAAAACCCATCCGTTGCGGCCGCTGTTTGGCAGGTGACGTCCTTCTCGACTAGACCCTTTCCGTGGCGGCACCGACGGCGAGCCCTGTTCAAAGCGGGCAAAAACTGCTGTCGGTCCTCGTCCCCGCTCACTCCCCAATCTAATCCGGTGTCTTGCTTTCTCCATACGGGACCCCCGAAGTCCCGACCCTTCCCCAAGGGCCGGCTCTCCGTCCACCTCCGCCTCGTTTTTCCTAGACGTCGGAGATCTCCACGCCGGCCACTTCCCAAGTCCTCCTCCCGTGCTCTCTCTCTCGAGGCAAAGGCCGAGGGCGACTGGCTTGACGGGGGAACTACGCTCTGGAACTGAACTGCCCCGATACGCCATACGCAACTCGTAGCGCATTGACACGGCAACACGTAGACTCAGGTCGGGCATGTCCCCCTGCAGGCGGATGTTGGAAGCAAAATAGAAAGTAGTCAAAACATATTCGAAATTGTCACGAATTGCAGAAGAATCGTCCCCTAACAATTTGTTGACTATTCTTGCAGATTCCTCCAGTAGGGGGACATGCCCGGTTTCAACATAAACTGACAACGTAGGTGTGGCGCGACACGTTCGCCCAAAAGTACACCAACAGGTGCCGAGCCAACACGCAGCGTGCCAGAGCACGGACGCTCTGATTTTTTCCGTCGGCGGCGAGGCGGGGCACTCCGCACCAGCGAAACAGCGAAGCAGGGGCACTACTAAGCTAGTTGTCTGGCGTGCACGAGCGGAAGAAGGACGGAGGGGCCGCGGGCGGAAGATGAGAAAGGCGCTCAGAGGCGGAAGAAGTCCACCATGAGCGGGTCGGGGCGGCAACAGCGGCGCAGCGGCGGCGACCAGGGGACCGGGGAGCGCGCGCTGGGCGGGCCAGCGCGGACGCTTCGAGCACGGTGCGCGTCGCGTCGCCGCACGGGCGTGCATCGTACCAGGGCAGCAGAGCTCTGGCATCGACGACGCCCACCCCCCCTATATATATATATATATAGAAAGAGAGAGGGAGAGAGAGAGAGAGAGAGGGAGAGAGCGAGAGAGAGGGAGAGAGAGAGAGAGAGATGTCGGCGGCGGGCCCCCCCGAGGGGGTAAGCCACGCGTCTCTGGGCAGGCTGGGGCCAGCGGGCCCCGACCAGCGAGGACGGGGCGAAGCGGGGACCGATGCCTCCCCCCGAGCCCATTCCCCCCCTTGCCGGCGCCCCCGATCCCCTCGCTCAAGCCGGAAGCACGATCGAGAAGATCATGATCGAAGAAGCCTGGGTCGGCTTCCTAGAAATCTCTCGAGGCGAACCTGGGCCAGCTTTTTTGGTCAACGCCGCAGGGGCGAACGTGCTCAAGAAACTGGGCCACCTCCCTGGCAAGGTTGCCAAGAAACGCTGGCCCAGCTTCTGGGTAGGAGGTTCCTTAGCCAAACGCTTGACCACAAATTGGGCATGATCAGTTAGCCTCGAGTCGGGAAACCAGATCGGCTCCGAGCGTGCGTCGAGTGGGGCCGACCAGAATCGGTGCCGAATCGAGCGGATCGAAATGGACGCTGGAGGGGGAGGAGGAGGAGGAGGAGGAGGAGGAGGAGGAGGAGGAGGAGGAGAGGAGGAGGAGGAGGAGGAGGAGGAGGAGGAGGAGGAGGAGGAGGAGGAGGAGGAGGAGGAGAGGAGGAGGAGGAGGGCGGGGGGGGAGGCCATCGCGTCGCCGATAGAGGGGTCGCCAACTGCCCGAGGAAACGGCCCCCCCCCCCTGGAAGACGCAGAGCCCCAACAGGACCCCGAAGGAAGCCCAGGAACGCCCAATACCTCCTCGATCATCGACCCTCGCTCTCCCTCGGGCCTCGACTTGCAGACGAGGCGTGGTGGCCCCTGGTGGCGATCCCCCCTTGGCACGTCCTCGATGGTCTCCTCACGGGTCGAAGGGGCGGCCCGATCCGATCTCGCCTGATAAGGCTTCGGGTTGCGCACAAACAGCCCCCCCCCCAGGTAGCCCCGGCTGGCCTCAACAGGCTCCCCGAGTAGACCCAGCTGGCCTCGACAGGCCCCCCGAATAGTCCAGGGCGGTCTGAACACCGCAACCCAGACTCGTCCAGGGGCCTGTTGAGGCCAGCTGGGACTACTCGGGGGGGCCTGTGGAGGCCAGCCGGGACTGTCTGGGGGGGCTGCCTGCGAGCAACCCGAAGCCTCACCGGGGCCCGATTTGTCGGATTTCGGAAACCCTGAGCCCAAAAACGCTTTCATCTCTTGGGAGGTGTTTTTTTACTTCCGCAACCTTCCGCCACCCTTCCGCAGGCTTCCGCCCGCGGAGGCGGCCTCGTTTTACTTCCGCCGACCTTCCGCCGCCCTTCCGCTGGCTTCCGCGGTGGAAGAGATGACAACTCCTTCGATCCCCGAAGGCCAGGCCATTTTTGGAACCCCTCATTTGATCTCGCCTCCGTGCCGATGCGGCCCGATCTGGCGTCCAGGCGGGCGAGCGCGGGGAGCGCAGATACCGTGCCATCACGCGGGGCCCCCGAGCGCCCAAGCCTCACCGCCGCGCCAGGCCTCGCCGCTTGTGCGCGGAGGGCCGGAGGGGCGACGACGACGGCGACGCAAACGGCGACGGCGACGGCGCCGACGACGACTACGACGACCACGACGACGCCGACGCCGCCGACGACGACGACGACGACGACGACGACGACGACGACGACAACGACGACGACGAAGACGGCGGCGGCGGCAGCGGCGACGACGGCGGCGACGACGGCGGCGACCGCGGCGGCGGCGATGACGGCGACGACGGCGGCTACGACGGCGACGACGGCGACGACGTCGACGACGGCGGCGACGACGACTGCTTCGCCAGGCCTCACTGCCGGCGCTCCACGGCCAAGCCCCGCACGGAGGCGCTCACTGCCGCGACAGGCCTCGCCGCTGGCGCGCGGAGGGCTGCGGCAGGCTCCCGGGCTCCAGACGTAGAGGCCTCCAAGATTCGGGCCCGAGCTAGCGGGGTCGGAGGAGCGCGCCGCATCGCCGATGCATCGCGGTTGCCTTGGCGATGCATCAACGATGTCGGCTATGCATCGGCGACATTGGCGAGGAGGAAATCGGGCTCCAGACTAAACCGCATCGCCGATGCATCGGCAATGCGGCGCGATCCTCCGACCCCATCTGCTCGGACCCCATCTGGGAGGCCTAGAGCCCCAGGCGTCCGGCTCCTGACACAAAACGCAAGACGCAGGCCCTGTTACGTTGTCCGGCCTCTGGGCACCACCACTCAGCGTCGAACCGAGAGAAGATCGCATCGGATCGCAGCGTGCGTCGGATCGGGCCGAACCAGCACGGAGCCGGAATCCGAAACGCGTCGGCCGCGCGCCCAGGAAGCACAACCGGCGCCGTGCGAGCGCCCGGCCGCATCGGATCGCCGGGAAGCTGGAATCGGGTCGGACGGAGCCGGCCAGAATCGATGTCGGATCGGATCGATCGGATCGAGATGGATCCTGGGCTGCGTCGGGCGCCCGACCCTGGACGCCCAGCTTCCTGGAAGACATCGGGGCGCAGGCTTGGGATGGTGTTTGGGCTCGGGAGGGGCCGTCCGAAGAGGATCCGCGGGAGGAAGAGCCGGGCCCAGGGCAAGGGTGGGGGGCTTCCTGGGGGGCCCGCATCGAAAAGACCTCAAGACATCTGATTCCACGTCTGCAACCAGGAACTGTGTTGATCGAATACAGACAGTCCGTCTCATGAGGACGCGCGGTAAGGATGTAAGGGCCTTGGAGGCCCATGTGAACGTTGTTCGAATGAGGCTGGCCAGCGAGAGTCGCCAAGGATGGGCCGAAGGGGCAAGGATGCAAAGCTAACATTGGGAAGCTTGCCCATCCTTACTCTGCGCGTTGACTGTACCTACCAGACAAACTGGACCAGACCCACCAATCGGCCCGATCCGCTCGGGCTTCCCTGGAAGCGTGAGGAGAGCCAACATCCCTAGGGGAGCCAGGGCCCACTGGGGAGCGGCGGGTGGGTCGGGTCCAGTCCGTCCGGTGAACATGGCGGCAGGAGCGAAGTCGATCGAGTGGAGCTGGCTTCCGAGCGGCCTTCCAAGTGAACCTAGCCTCGGAGCGGGGTGAGAACCCCTGGATGCTTCCCCATCTGAGTTGCTCACCCGCGGATTTTCTTTCACACTCGGGGTTTAATCAACCTCGCGTTCGAGGATGGAGGATCGGGGCTCGAGGCTTGAGGCTGGAGGTTCCTCGGCGTTTGTCGTCCTGTAGCCCTCCGGCAAGGGGCCTCTGAAGGCCTCTGGAGACTTCGGGGACCTCTGGGGAACTCCAGAGACCTCCAAAGTGAACTAGAACGGTCTGAAAACGCAATACAACCGGCGCCGTCGTCGACGAAGGTCGAGGTTCTCGGGCGCCCTTGGGCGGATTGGGACGCTGCTGGGCGCTCGGGCGGGGTTCTGTGGTGCAGGAGGAGTTGGTGAACTTCTGCGCGTGGAACTATAGATCCCCTAACTTCGCCCCTGGTCGCCGCCTGATGCGCGAAGTGGGGTGATCTTCGCGCCGGCGCGCCGCCCCCTGGAGAAGGGCACTCCGCCAGATCTCCGACGTCGTGTTCGTTCACTGCGCGAGCCGCCAGAAGTCTACAGCCCGTCCCTGGGGCCAGTGTTGCTACCCCGAACCGTCTGTTGACGGTCGCGGGGCCCCGTGGGGGTCCCTGGAGACCCGGAAGCGGCCAAAAAACGAACGCCGTGATGATGCCTCCGCGACACGAGGAGATATGGCGCAGGCGGTGACGGCCAACACCCCCAACGCCTCGGAGGAATCGCGCCCGAGCTATTCCGCCACCCTCGGCGCCCGTGGTGCCCAGGACGGGGGGGGAGGGGGCGTCGAGAAGCGACCATCCTGGGGAAGAGGAAGAGAAGGCTAGTCAAGGGGTCCGAGGGTGCGACCAATGAGATGCACGGAGACATACTAGTACTGCATGTCCTCCTTGGAGGCGCGCGTCCGTAGTATATCGTTTCCCAAGCGGTGTGGCCAGAAAGCGCCCGCAACGCCGCGTATACCATAAGATTTCTCGGTGCGTGCGTCGCCCCTGGGGGCGCGACGCACATATAGTATAAGTATGTTGGGGTGACGCCGAACCAACTCCATCAACGCTAAAAACAAGCAGGCCGATGCCTCACGTTTAATTCTGCAGCCTCCCGCCGAGGTTCAGCCAGTTACCGCAGGCCTGCGCCAGCCTTTCGCCAGCCTTGCGCCGAGGTCGAAGATGCACCGAAGGCGAAACAGCTTACGAAGTTCGCCACGCCAGAGAAGGTCGAGGGGGGGGGCTGGCGGATGATGATGATGATGATGATGATGATGATGATGATGATGATGATGATGATGATAATGATGATGACGACGACGACGATGATGATGATGATGATGATGCTGATGATGACTATGTTGATGTTGATGATGACGATGATGATGATGATGATGATGTTGTTGATGTTGATGTTGATGTTGATGATGACGATGATGATGATGATGATAATGATGATGACGACGACGACGATGATGATGATGATGATGCTGATGATGACTATGTTGATGTTGATGCTGACGATGATGATGATGATGTTGTTGATGTTGATGTTGATGTTGATGTTGATGATGACGATGATGATGATGATAATGATGTTGATGATGATGATGATGCTGATGATGATGATGATGATGTTGATGTTGATCATGCCCCACGGCGAGCCCGCGCAGCGGTCCCCACGGCGTCCCCTCCGAGCAGGGCGCAGCCCCCGCCGCCGCGGTGTGAGGGTGCGGCGACGCGCTGCAGCTGCGCGCTCACGCGCGAGAGACAGAACAGCGCCCTGGAAGGGCAGATCACTGTACAAGCGCGCTTCAGGGCACGCAAATAGGCCAAGCCGCGATACCTGATTTGCTCGGTCATTGCGAATCGCAACCGCTTTGGGCACACGGCGAGCGCAAACACGACACTGAAACAATTGCGCTGGAGAGACATGGCTCTTCGGCCACGGTGCGAGGGTGCGGCACCAAGCCAAGCCTCCGGCATCACTACGACGCC
This sequence comes from Prorocentrum cordatum, assembly GCA_963575745.1. Classification (NCBI taxonomy): domain Eukaryota; class Dinophyceae; order Prorocentrales; family Prorocentraceae; genus Prorocentrum; species Prorocentrum cordatum. Next base: position 152,121 of record CAUYUJ010018674.1, on the reverse strand, counting down.
ATTGTATTGTCGTATTGTACAAGCGATTGTCGTAGTGTACATTGTATTGTCGTATTGCCACTGCATTGCCTCAAGTGGAGAGCGATCGTCTTATTGTACGAGGGCCGCTCCGCACCAGGATCCGGGCTCGTGGCCAGCGGTGGGCGGGGGCCAAACCCTCACAGCCCTCCAACTCCACCTCCCCCCCCACACACACACCACCCCTCCACCCCTACCCCCTCCATCTCTTGCCTCAGGTCGGGCACGTGCTCCTACAGGCGGACTTCGGAAGATTTTTCTTGGTTTTTTTTTATAGAATCCAGACATGTTCTAAAATCCTCAAAAACGGTCGAAACATTGTCCCCAGATTTTGTTTTTGACTGGTTTTGTCTCCAAGCTCCTCCTGTAGAGGGACATGCCCGACTCAACTCCAGCCTGGGCGGCTGCGAGAGACGCCGTCGCGCCGCGGGTGCAACAGAGTGGCCCGCGAGGACCCGGCCCGCCGCGCGCGCCTCCCCGCGGTGGTGTCCGGGGGGGTGGCAGCGCGAGGGGGCCGCATGCTACGGCAGAGTTCGAGAATTTGAAAGACAGCACGTGTTGAGACATCCTGCGGATATCCTTGGCACGGTGGGGGCATCGGATAAGGAACCCTTGGATACGGCATCCAGGGTCTGGAGGCCGGTGGAACTCCAATCGAGGCTTGGCCATGGATATCACCGCCGCCCTCATCAGATAAGGAATCCTTCAGGGTCTGCAGCCTCCCAGGCGCATTCCTTAACCAACGCCCCCACCGTACAAAAAACCCTGACCCAGCAGGCAGGGCGTATGACATGGGGGGGGGACGCAGGGCAACTCCCCCAGAGAGAAGAGGCGCGTGCCGGTGGAGGGAGGATCGCGCGACGGATCATCCGCGCAGTCATGTGCTCAGATGGTCGAGACCTTGGCCGCATCGTCCTCGGTCGCCTCCTCCTTCTGCGGTGGACCGGCCTTCACGTCGGCCACGACGCGGAGCGCAGTGATCGCGAGGATCGGGTTGAGCAGGGCCCAGCCCCCGATGATGTAGCCGAGCCCGTAGCCGACGCCGTTCCCGATGTCCCCGAGCTTGCCCTTGGCCGCCACGATGCCGTCGTTCTGGTCGTCCTGGACCCAGCACGTCGTCTCCTGCCCCAGCGCGCTCAGACCGATGGTCCACGCAGCGAGCAGGAGGACCCAAGCCACGCCGAAGGCGGCGGCGGTGCCCCAAAGTGCCTTGCGCATGTCCCGCTTGTCCCCCCTAGCGAGGTACGCGAGCATCGCCGCCATCCCCAAAAGGGAGAAGACGATCCCGGCCACGCTAAGGCCGCCCGCGGCCGTCAGGCCGCCGACGTCCGTGCAGAGGTCGCCGAGCGGGATGCAACAGGCCTTCGGCAAGGCGTCCGCGCTGCAGGACGACGCTGGGGCCGCGGCCCACTTGGTGCCAGACTGGCTGTAGTCGATGGTGTACGTTCGGGTGACCGCGGTGGACACGTTGGCGCACTGCGTCGCATGCAGGTCGCCACACCCAGTCAGCGCCTCGCACTCACTCAGCCAGTCCCCCGTCGTGGCGTCCGTGCACCCCTGCCACGACTCCTCGTAGACGGTGTTGGCGCCCAGGACGGTGGAGAAGTCACTCTGGTCGGCGCAGGCGGAGCTGAGGTCAGCCATGCACGTCTCGAGGTGCGCATCGAGGGCCTCGCCCGTCAGAGGGCTCGGGGCCCAGCCCACCTCCTCAGCAAACATGGCGGAGCACGCGCTCCAGGCGCCGATGCCGACGTGGTCCCGGGCGTCGAATGACGCGTACTTCATGTCGGACCACTTGGCGTTCGGCACCGCCATCAGCATTACCAGGATCGAGTACCAGCCGAGCCCGTAGGCACAGGGCGCCAGCCACCACTGCCTCGCGCCACCGATGTCGGTGCTGCCGATGTTTGACTCCTCCACCGCGGCGGACCGACCCTCGCCGTCCGCGGTGGCCATCTTCATGCTGGGCGGCATGAACGAGAAGTCCTTCTTGAGCACCGCAGGCAGCCGCTCCGGGTGGTAGGCGCGCATGCCGAAGACGCAAGAGCCAGCGATCAGCAGGAGCAGGATCGGAAGGCCCACGAACACGAGCGCCGCCCAGTGCATCAGGGACAGCCCCAGGAGCAGGCCCGGAATGATCCCGAAGACGACGAAGATGTAGGCGACTGGAAACCAGCGCAGGTCGGCGGCCACGCTACCCAGTGCCCTGGCCATGGTGAGCGGCACGGCGCGCATGGCAGGGATCGGGAACCAGATGAGCGCTCCGATGAGGTTGAAGAACAGGTGCGCAAACGCCACCGTCATGCCGGTCGCGACGTTCGAGCCCGCCAGCGCAGACAGCATGCCAGTGACGGTGGTGCCCACGTTCGCGCCGACGGTGAACGGGAACATCTTGTCGAGCTTGATGAGCCCGATTCCGACGAGCGGCGTCAGCGTCGAGGTTGTTATGCTGCTGCTCTGCATGAGGATTGTGATGCCCACACCGAAGAGAATGAGGATGTAGTCGGCCACAAAAGGCACCGTCTTGAACTCCAGGTTCAGCAGCCCCTGCATCCAAATCGCGGCGCGGCCCCGGAAGATCGTCTGCAGCAGCTTGACAAGGAGGATAAGCGTGGTGGACAGCATCACCAGGGAGATGACCAGCAGCAGCCATCCAGCCCCCTCGTCGCTCAGGGGGGTGTCCAGGAACATATGGTTGTCAAGGGTACGCTTGTTCTGGATGATCGACTGTGCCAGCAGGCCGTCCAGCGTCTCCTGGTCGTCCGCCTGTGCGACCTTGGTCACCAGCTTCTTGTCCACAGAGATCAGGCGAGAGGTGACCGGCTTCGTGAGCTTCTTGATGAAGTCGACCTTCTCCTGCTTTTCCTGGTCCTCCTCGATGCCGGCGGACTCGACGAGGGCGCTGCCGATGTGGTAGAGCATGTGAGTGAAGTACTCGAGCGGGAGCAGGATGGTCACTGTCAAAAGATTGAAGCAGTCGTGCACCGTTGCGCCCGCGAACGCTCGGCGGTACTGGTCCACGTCGCCCATGTGGGACATGCTGACGATTGTATTGGTGACAGATGTGCCTATGTTCGCCCCCATGATCATGTAAATGGCGTTCTTGGGATCGATCAGGCCTGCCGCAGTCATCGTGATGATGATGGAGGTGCTGGTCGACGAGGACTGCACTAGCACCGTCGCCAGGATCCCGAGGGAGCAGCCCGCGAACGGGTTGTCGAAGATGGCGTTGTTCCGGAAGACTTTCCCGGCGGTGGGGCCTCCGATGACCTTGAACGCGTTGCCCATCATGCTCAGGGAGATGAGGAAGATGTAGAGAAGCCCCACCGCCATCACCACCTTCAGCACCTGGATGATCACGAAGAGGACCTTCTCTGGGCCGGTCCGCTGCGACCACGCCTTGTCTTCGGACTCCATCTGCTTCACATCCCACTTCGCTTCCACGGCCGCCATCTTTATACGGTTCTGCTGGCTGTCTTCGTCCGGGAGTCACCAGGCGATCTGCTTCCCCGAAGGCCTGCCTGCCTGAGCTGCGGGAGCTCGATAAAAACGGTTTGAGCCAAAATGGCTACTGATGATGATGAGGAGGACGATGATGATGATGACGATGATGATGCTGCTGATGATGATGATAATGATGATGATGATGATGATGATGATGATGATGATGACGAAACTTATGAGGGCCATGATGGCGATGAGGATGATGATGATGATGACGATGGTGGTGACGATCGCTGATGATGATGATGACGGTAGTGGAGATGAGGATGAAGATGGTGATTCCGATGATGATGATGATGATGATGATGATGATGATGATGATGATGATGATGATGACGATGGTGATGATGGTGGTGACGGTGGTGATGATAGTAGTTGACGGTGGTGATGATGGTAGTTGAGGTGGTGATGATAACGTCGAACGACGAACTTGTTTCGGGCGAGCGGAGACATGTCTCCGCCGAACGAGAAAGTTCATTGACGCTGGAGTAAGAAACTCCTCTTAGGAGCCTCCATACACCACGAATAACATAACACTTTCGATCAAGCCCTCATGCTGCCGAAGCCCAAACGCCTGGAAACGACGAGCCCCGTAAACGCAATCGTTTCTCCTAGACGCCCTCTTCAATCTTCGAAGCTCCCTTCTTCCGATGCACAACGACTGCATAATACTATCAATCGAACACCTGAATAACACGCGCTGGCCCCGCAAGCCTCTCTCGGCCGCCCCAGGACTTCAGTTTTAGGACGGTAGCCGTTGATCGGGCGGCTACCCCAAAGAACAACGCCTCACAGGATCCCAAGTGACCTTAGGCGCCAGAGCGTACGCCTCAGAACTGTCTTCGGATGCGCTGAGCAGGCAAGGACGCAACGGAGCCCCTGATAATGCCACTCCACGGTGCCACGCGCGATTACAGGCATCAATTAAACTGATTCGAAACGCTGCGCCAACCAAGCCGCTGATGCACAACACATGCGATCAGTCTTTCCGTCTCAAGACCACAACGAACGCCCGAAGCCCTGATCTCGTCGCTGCCGCTGAAGATTTTTTAAACAACACCAACAAAAAAAACGAGCCCCGTAAACGGAATCGTTTCTGCAGGAGCAGCGGAGCTGAAGATAAATGCAAAACGAATGCCCGAATAACACACGCCTTCCCAAATTTTGAAAACTCCCCATGTTCCAAAGAGCTTGCGGCCACACCGGGTTTTCAGTTTCACCGCTGTTACCGTTGATCAGGCGAGCGTCACGCCAAATAACAGTCCATCACATGATTACAAGAGCCGTCGAACGAGGAAACTTACGGACGCTGGAATAGGAAACTCCTTTTGGAAGCCTCCCGACACCACGGAGCGAAACCCGAACGCCCGTGCGAGACAATGCGCCCTGGAAACGTGATCGTCTTTCAAGACCCACGATCCAGCCGCGCAGAACAACCTCGATCCTGGACCCTGGTTGCAGGCGGTCCGTGTGACATCGGGAGCGGCCAAGAGGGGGGCGTCCAAGAGGGGTGGGTGCAAATCATGGCCGGCGGCATGTGCGCGGCCCAGGGGGGGGGGCCAGGGACGTAATGAAACAAGAAGAGGCGCCATGAAATCTGGGGAAATATCATGGCCCCCGCCATGATATCCACACCCCCTAGTCATCACCCCCCTCTTTGCCGCTCCGGATGACAATAAAGTTAGGTCGGGCATATCATATCCCCCCACGAGCAGACGTTGAACGAAGAATAATCCAATTGTCCAACAGAACTCAGGAGAGACAAAAGCACCACTACCACCAGCTAGCGTGGTAGGCGCTCCCTCCCCTCGAGCTGGTGGTACCTCCTTCCGAGAACTCTTTGGAGGCACGCCAGGAACGAGGTGCCACCAGCTCGAGAGGGTGGGACAGCCACCCCCCTAGCTGGTAGTGGTGGTACTTTTGACTCTGGTGGAAAACTCAGAAATGGGCAAAACATAATAGAAACAAAGTCCCCAGAATGTTGTTTTACTATTTTAGAATTTTCCTTATGTAGAGGGACATGCCCGACTTGACACAAAAGAGCAGCCTGCGGGCTGGGGTCTGCCTCCTCCCCCCCCGCGCCCACCGAAGGTCGCTCCAGGGAAGGGTCATGTATAACGCGGGCCTCCCGCCGCAGCTCGTAGCGACGCGGGCACCTCCAGAGTGCTCCTCTCGGCAGGGCGCAGCTGCTGGAACGCATCCCGAGGCCAAAAACAGATCGAGGGGCCGAGGAGAACGCCCACACGATATCTGTTTGGGGGTAAGACCACATCAAGGGACCGACGCAGACGCCCGCACAACATGTCTTTAGAGGTAAGTAAGACCACATCGAGGGACCGACGAAGACGCCCACACAACAATTTGTCGAGGTGAGAACACATCAAGGGACCGACGAGAACGCCCACACAACATGTCTTCAGCCGCGCACCAGCATCCGGCCAGGAGCCTGTGCTGGCGTGCCGCGGAGGTGGCGGCCCCCGCGGCACGCTGCGCCCTTCAGGCTGAGAGCGCGTCGCTCTGCCTCGTGGGACGGGGGGCTGGGAAAAGCTCGACGCGTGGATGCTTGGATCGGCGGCCAGCCCGGAGGAGGAGGAGGAGGAGGAGGAGGAGGAGGAGGAG
>CAUYUJ010018674.1:126054-145880 GCA_963575745.1 Prorocentrum cordatum | reverse complement strand
CTCCTCCTCCTCCTCCTCCTCTTCCTCCTCCTGCATGTCATATCCTTAGAAGTTACTCCTCTCTGTCGCACCCCCGATGCCAGTCGGAAGGGCGGACTGGGTGTTTTGCCTCAAACTTCCCAACTTCGTATGGGCCCGAAGCTTCAACATGTGCAGCATATTCACAGATGGAGGGCGCTCGCTTCCAAAATGTGGCTCGTGCCTTAGCGCCGCGCACAGTCGTTTTAAACAGGTGGAAGAGATTCACGGATTGAGGGCGGCTCCTTTTCATAATGTGGTTCCCGCCTTAGCGCCGCGCACCTTCTTTCTAAACCTGTGCAAGAGCGGCTCGTGTTCACAATGTGGCTCTGGCCGTAACGCCGCGCACATTCGCTTTAAGAACTTGCAATAACCTCACGGATTGAGGGCGGCTCCTTTCCAAAATGTGGCTCTCGCCTCAGCGCCGCCCCATTATTTCTACAACTGTGCAAGACTTTCACGGATTGAGGGCGGCTCGCTTTCACAATGTGGCTCTGGCCGTGACGCCGCGTACATTCGCTTTAAGAGTTTGCAAGAGATTCACGGATTGAGGGCAGTTATGATAATCAGGGCGCAACAGTTACTTTGATTCGCGGTGTTGAAGTCTGGCACGACTCAGGATCGCCACGACGCAACGCTTCAGGATCTTCAAACGGTTGTCTCCCATCGGGGCACTTTCCTCGCTGGAAATGAACCCTTGCAGGGGCCTGTGAAGAGGGAGCTTGGAGGGAGGGAAACTCTAGCATCGCTAATGAGTCTTAGGTTTGCACTGGTCCTCCTCTTCATTCTCATCCTCCTCCACCTCCTCCTCCTTCTCCTCCTCGCCGTGCTCACCTGACATCCTCGCATCGTGGACAAGGAACGACAGACAGTTTTACGGCCACTGGGAACCTCCTCACTGGCCCTGGGACTCGGGCCTGCCGAAGAAGCGGCGCCCGGGAAGAGGTCCAGACCTCTGGGCAGTCGCGTTGTGACAGAAAAGCGGGCATCGCCTATGCGGCTCCTCCTCCCGTGTCTCCTCGTCCACCTTTCCCTTCATTGCCGCCCGCTGGGACGGCCGAGCTCACCCCCGCACCATGCCCACCTGCGCCACGCCGGTCGGGAGATGCCAACCATCGCCGGGCGGCCCCGCCTGGCCGCTCGGCGCACCCTCATTGGCCGAGGGCCAACGCACGGGCGGCCGACGCGGTCTCGGCAGGCTCCGCTCCCTCCCTCTCCTCCTCCGCAGCCGTGTTGGCTCAAGGGCTGCTCCCCTGGGCGCGCGGGCGTACTCAAGCTCGGCGCGCGCGCGCGCCGGGGGGGGGAGCGACCCGACATCGGCGCTGACGGCGGCGGCTGGCTGCGCGGATGCCCTCGGGGAGGCGGCGCAGTCTGCGGCGGGCGGCTGCTCGACGGGCTGCCAGCCTGCGGCCGCAACGAGGCACCAGGCTGCGGCGGCCCAGGCAGTACAGCTGGGCCGCCGAGCAGGGCGACATCACGGCGCCGAGCGAGGCGCTGGCGATCGAGCTGGTGTCCAGCATGGCCCTGGCGGCGCCGATCCCTGAGCGCGTCCTGGCAGGCCTGCCCGACGGCGTCGCGCAAGCAGCTCAGCCAGTGCAGCGGGCGCGGCACAGCGCGGGCCTGCGCTGCGTCGCCGTGCCTGCGGCGGCTACGTGGCCAGCAGGAGCGTCGCAGCTCAACCCGTGGCAGCGGCAGGGGCGCGACAGGCAGATCTCCGCTCGCGAGCAGGAGGCCGCGGCGCTCCCCGGGGCAGCGGCGGCCAGCTGGCCGCAGCCAGCGCTCTGGCGCCAGGCACCGCCGCCAACCCTTTCCGCACTCGGCGGCCGACGGCGGGCCGACGGACTGGGCAGTCGTCGTCGTCGTCGACGTCGTCGTCGACGTCGTCGTTGGCGTCGGTGTGGGCGGCGTCGTCGTCGTCGTCGTCGTCGTCGTCGTCGTCGCCGCCGTCGTCGTCGTCGTCGTCGTCGTCGTCGTCGTCGTCGCCGTCGTCGTCGTCGTCGTCGTCGTCGTCGTCGTCGTCGTCGTCGTCGTCGACGTCGACGTCGGCGTCGGCGTCGGCGTCGGCGTCGTCGTTGTCGTCGGCGTCGCTGTCGTCGTCCTCGTCGTCGTCGGCGTCGTCGGCGCGGCGGTGGTGGCAGCGTGCCTGCCCGGACGAGGATCCGCCTGGCGGAGCGGGCGAGGCTGGCGGAGGCCTGCCCGCAGGTGCCCGCGGAGGCGGCGGGCCGCAAAGGAAGGCTGGGGGGAGGCCGCGATGGCGTGCACTGCTCGTGTGGCTCTGGTGAGGCAACGGGGCTGCACGGTTTCCCCCAGGGCCGTAGGCGAACCGAGGAGGAGGAGGAGGAGGAGGAGGAGGAGGAGGAGGAGGAGGAGGAGGAGGAGGAGAAGGAGGAGAATTAGGAGGTGGAGGAGGGGGAGGGGAGAGGAGGAGGAGGAGGAGGAGGAGGAGGAGGAGGAGGAGAAGGAGGAGGAGGGAGGAGGAGGAGGAGGAGGAGGAGGAGGAGGAGGAGGAGGGAGGAGGAGGAGGGGGAGGAGGAGGAGGAGGAGGAGGAGGAGGAGCAGGAGGAGGAGAAGGAGGACGGGTCGCCTAAGCCCTTCGGAGAAACCCTCTAAACTGGGGGCGGTCGGCGGCTCAGGCACAGGAAAGGCGCGAGACGCCAAATACTGCTTGGCCACCTCACGTGGCCACGTGAACAGAGCGGGCAACCATGGTCGAGCCGACAGATCGACCGCCAGGCGGCAAGGAGGCATGCGAGCGCAGGGAAATTTGAACGGGCGACAAGCAAACGAGATCCGGCGCCCCCGAAAGGAGGGAGGGAGGCGCTGAGGAAAGAGAGGAACTGGATGGCAGGACACGAAGGTGGCGAAGCCAGCAAAGGAGCGCGGCCAAGATGGCAAAGCGAGGCGAGGGCAGACGACCGCGTCAGCTGAAACACCAACGAGAGGCCGCACGCGGCATAGAGTAAAAAGGAGCAAGCGTAACGCCAGGCGGGCACGACGAGCACAGGCAAGGATCGGCTACACGCAAGAGTGACCCCATGCAAAGAGTGACCTCCGGTGCGCGGCTTTGGGGGGCCGCGGGGTGGGGGGGGGGGGGCTGAAACCAAGCGCGCAGGCCAGTGATGGGGGGGACCCGTGTGGGCCCGCACCAAGGCTCACTCTGGCAAGGGGTCAGCCTGACGTGTAGCCGAGAGGAGAAGGGGAGAGGCGAGGCGAAGCAGGTGGCCAGGCGGTGGCCTGCACGCGCGAGCACGCGGAGCGCCCAAGAGATGGCGACCCACGCCCGACCCGACGGGCAACAAGCCTTCGGCGCAGCCGCGTGCGAGGCGGTGGAGGGCGGCGCCGGAGGAGGCGTGGAGAAAAGTCGGGTCGCCAGGATCTCAGGGCCTCCCCTGGGATCCTGGCAGCTCAATTTTTCGAGCCAGACGTTTTCGCCCAGTTTCGGGCCCCAGGACCCTCACAAGTAGATCCAGCTCGAAAACTAGCGCAGAAAGGTGAGATCCGGGACTGTAGTCGTGATTTTTCATTCGGTTTAGGTCGAGCATGTCCCCTTAAGTAGGGAGCCCACAAAGGACTTACGCGCACAGGTATGTACATGAACACGGCCCCTCGACTCGCGAGACCGGCCGCGTGATACGAACATTTGTGCAATGCGTGCTCTCGAAACCAGCGTGGATTCATGTACATGTACGTCTTTCTTTCGCTCCTGACTAAGTACAGGCGGCTGGTGGAAGAGAAAAATTGAAAAATTGGCGAAACCTGCTCAAACATCGTCAAAACTGGTCGAATAATGGTCCCCAGACTATTTTTCTACTATTTTTGAATGACCCTCCTTCCTGTAGAGGGACACGCCCGACTTAATACGAGGTCTCAATTTTTGTCGAGGCGTCGGATCTCAGGGCCTCTGCAACGCCTCCAGGCCGGACGGAGCTCGCGCGCCCCGCAGGCGCACCCCGCGCCAGGGCGCGCGCCCGGGCTGCGGCCGCCCCCTCGCCGACGAGCGGTGCGCCGCGGAGGCCGAGCCCCCGAGGCTCGGGGATACGCGTGGCCCAACGCGGGGATGCACGGCAGGGGGGAGAGCCCCCCGACCTTCCAGAGAGCTACAGTTTTAGGACTGGAGGCCTAAAAACCTTAAACAACGAAACGAAACATCCTAAAACCAAGACGTAGAATAGCTGCGGGATAGGTTTTTCTGTCCAGTGCATGTTCTTAGCCCTCCTGGAAGGTCAGGGCCCATCCTGGATAGCGTCCGAGTGGCCCCCTGGGGGCGTAGCTCCGAGCCTGCTTCTTCGCGGGAAAGAGTCGAGGGCTGGGTCGCGGGAAAGAGTCGAGGCCTGGGGACGAGACATCGCCTGCGTGACATCGCCTGCGAGCCTGGTGGGCGACGACGAGGACAGCCACCCGCCGCGGCGGCGGCGGCGGGCGAAACGCGGCCCAGCCTCGGGGGCTCGTCCTCCACGGCGCGCCACTCGTCGGCGAGGGTGCGGCCGCGGCCCGGGCGCGCGCCCTGGCGCGAGGTGCGCCTGCGGGGCGCGCGGGCTCTGTCTGATTTTAGGTCGGGCATGTCCTCCTACAGGCGGATTTTGGACGAAAAATGAAAACTGTTCGGCGGATCGTTCCCAGGCTATGTTTTGACTATTTTAGAAGATTCCCCCTGTAGAATGGCATGCCCGACTTAAGTCTGATCTTGAGGCGATGCGGAGGCCCTGAGACCCTGGCGTCCCAGCTTCTTCTCCACGCCAACGGCGCTGATGCATCGCCGACGCCGCCGATGCATAGCCGACGCATCGGCGATGCATCGGCGATGCGGCGCGATGCGGCCCGGTCGTCCGACTCCATCGCCTCTGTGGGCGCCGCGAGCAGAAGCTGTGCCCTGAAATCCTGGCGTCTCAATGTCTCCGAGCCGGGCGTTCTCCCCTGGTTTCGGGCCGCGACATCCTCACAGATCGGCCCGGCTCGAAACGTGGCGCAGGAAGGCGAGGTTTGGGGCTCCAGCCGTCATCTTTCCCGATGCTGCAGCTTTTTCGAGACGTCGGATCTCAGTGGGCGCGCGGGCTCTTTCCGGTTTTGAGGCGTCCAGAGGCCCCGACATCCGACGGCTCGGAAAGATCGAGGCGGCCGGTTTGTAGTAACCGTTGTCAGCCCCCCGGGGACCCGGCTTCGGGCCCGGAGGCCGCCAGAAAACGTCTCGGGGCACCGCGGGAGGTGGCCTGGGGGCCCGCGTCTGAAAAAAAATCGAGCCGTCGGATGGCCGAGTGAGCGGCTGTGTGCCAAGGAGCAAGCAGCATGTACTGGCCGAGTGAGCGGAAGACTGATCAGAGGCTCGCCGTCGCTGCTCCCAGTGTGTCGTGCGCCTGGGGCCAGACTCGCGGGCCTGCGGCAGGCAGGCGTGGCCTCGGCAGGGCCCGAGAGCGCCGAACACCGGGGGGCAGACCTGGGAGCAGGGAGAGCTGCTGCCGCCGACAGCGTCCGTGCCTCGCCCTGGTCGCAGCCCCGCCCTCCGCGGGGGCCGGCAGGAGCCAAGAACGGCGGCGGGCCCGCCGGCGGAGGGCCGGCGGAAGCAGAAGTGCGACGTCGGCGCGGCTGGGTTCCGAGGGTTCCAGCCTCGGCCCCTCGCGTGCACCTCGGCTGTGGCTTCGGTGCAGTGGGGGCCCGACCACGAGAAGCCTTCCACAAGAAGCCCAACCCTGAGGCCCCAGGACGTCCAGAAACTTGTGGTGTGGGAGCGTCACGCTTTCCATGGCAAGACCGTCGGCACCCAAGAAACCCAGGGCACCCTGGAGGCAAGCAGGGTGTTTCTTGACATGAGTCTCCGTGCGGGATCGGCTGCACGCAGGAGTGGCCCCTGCGGCCAGCGGAGAGCGTGGCCACGTCCATGCCCGCGTGGTGTGGTCTGGATCCCGAAGCGCGATCCCATGGCTGCGCGATCCCACGGATACGTTCCGCATTTCTGGGGCAGCGGCCGAGGAGTCCCGACCGCGAGGCAGCAGATAACCCTGACCAAGAGCGCCCAGTGGTGCGCGGCTTCACGGGGCCACGCGGAGGGCCGCGTCAGGGTCACTCTGACGCGTAGCACAGGCGAAGGCGAATGGTCACTCCAGCGAAGCGTCACACCAGCGAAGGGTCACACCGCGAAGCGCCTTCGGGCCAGCTCACCCGAGCCGACCTTCCGCTCGCGCGGGTGGTTGCCTCCCCCCCTCCTCTCGCGGAGCAGTACCTCCTCACTTGGCACGAGCAACAGAATCGGTCTAGGATTGGAGATCAAGGTTTCAGACAACCGGCGGCTCGAAAAAAATGAAAACGGCCAGCTTCTCGCCGTTTGGGGCCTCTGGAGGCCAGTCTCGGGAACCTCCGCGGAGGTCGGCAGAGGCCTATGGAGAAAGACCCACGCCGCCCACGTCGAGGTCTGCTGCATGCCAGCGCCTTGCCTTCGTTTCGAGCGTCCGAGGGCCGTGTTGCTGTCTGGCCGCGGTACCATTCGAGAGCGGTACCATCGCTCGGACGTCCATGCCCCGTGCATTTGTTCGAGTTCGCGCGTCTATTACTTTCCTCGCAAGCTGATATGGCATGCCCCTCGATGGTCCTCGCCGAGAAAAGAGGCACACGTCCGAGCGACGCCAAGACACTACGACAACAGGGGGGGGGAGTCCGCGGCGCTCCCCCGGCGGCGGGGTGGGCGGGCGGCCTGGCAGCGGCGCGCCCCCCCGCCCTCGGCAAAGGAGGAGGCGGAGGACCGGAGCAAAACCAGGACGATCCAGCGATGCTGAAGTACACCATCCCGTCCGAGGTCCCCTCCTCGCGTGAGACTCCCATTTTGTTTCGCACACACGCACACACACACGCACACACACTCAGACACACACACAAACACACACACACACACACACACACACACACACACGCGCGCGCAGCACACACACACACGCGCGCGCAGCACGCTGTCAAGAGGTCGGGGGACGGCGAAGTGCGAACACCTCGAGCCGCCCAGAGGCCCTGGAGGAGAGGGCCCCGCCAGGAGGGACCGCACGATGCACATCGAGCAGGATCGGGGGGGAAAGAGAGACTACGCCCCCCCCACCGCCCCCTCTAGGGAAGGCCCAGAGGCGGGCGCGGGGCCCTGCTCGCCTCCCCCTTCGCATCCTCATCTCATCCCCCTGTGCCGCATCCCATCAGGATCACAATCAGCAGCAGCATCACGACAGGTATCGCAATCATCCCCCGCACACCATCAGGGCCATCGTCAACGTCACCGTCACCGTATCATTGCCGCCACCGCCATCATCATCACCGCCGTCGCCGTCAACGTCATCGACAGCACGATAGTCATCATACTTGTCATCAGCATCATCGTCATCATCCGTGGCAGAATTGGCACAATACCGCATAGACCACCCTTCGGGTGATAAGGAGGCGAGGGGGGGGACCACCGTCGCACTTGATCGATCTCACTATCGATCTCGCTATCGATCTCATTATCGATCTCATTCGATCAATCTCACAATCGATCTGGCTATCGATCTCACACTCGATCTTACTAACGATCTCACTATCGATATCACAATCGATCTCACAATAGGTCTCAAATTCGATCTGGCTATCGATCTCACGATCGATCTCACATTCGGTCTCACGATCGATCTCACTACCGATATCACTATCGATCTCATTCGATCGATCTCACAATCGATCTCACAATCGATCTCACATTCGGTCTCACTATCGATCTCACGATCGATATCACAATCGATATCACAATCGATCTCACAATCGATCTGACTATCGATCTCTCTATCGAACTCACTATCGAAGTCATGATCGACCTCTCGTTCGATCTCACTATCGATCTCACAATCGATATCACAATCAATATCACAATCGATCTCACAGTCGGTCTCACTATCGATCTCACTATCGAACTCACTATCGATCTCACTATCGATCTCACATTGGGTCTCACTATCGACCTCACTATCGATATCACAATCGATCCCACAATCGATCTCACATTCGGTCTCACTATCGATCTCACTACCGAACTCACCATCATCACCACCATCATCATCACCATCATCATCATCGTTGTCAACATCATCATCATCATCATCATCATCATCATCATCATCATCATCATCATCATCATCATCATCATCATCATCATCATCATCATCACCGACGGAACACCAACGGGACACCGGCGGGACACCGCGGGGCCCCGGCCGCCCGGAAGGGAGACATTTGGTCCGGCCGCGCCTCAGCCACACGGGACACCAGCGGGACACCGGCGGGACACCGCGGGCCCCCGGCCGCCCGGAAGGGAGACATTTGGTCCGGCCGCGCCTCAGCCACAGGAGACTTTCTTCTCGCCCGCCCACGCAGCTTCGCCTCGCCCGCACGCACGGCACGCACGAACACGAAACCGAAATCGATTTCCCGGTAGGGGGGCTCTCCGTTCCACTTCGATCTCACCCCCTCACCTCCGACCATCAGCATCATCATATTTGCCGCCATCATGAGCATAGTCATCGCCATCATAGTCAAGCGTTCGTAGCTAATCCTCGTCCTCGTTCGAATCATCAAAATCATCATCTGCATCATCACCACCACCACCACCATCATCATCGCACTCATCCTCCCAATCAGCAAAGCCATCGTCGTCTGCTGCATGATCATCAGAAGACATTAATGTTGTCGTGATCACGCTCACATTACCATTAGAGATATAGTCGACATACCTATACGACCACCCTTCGGGTGATAAGGAGGTTCGGGGGGGGAGGAACCAACGTCTTACTCGATCGGTCTCACTATCGATCTCACTATCGATCTCAGTATCGGTCTCGCTCGATCGATCTCCCTCGATCGATCTCACAATCGATCTCACAATCGATCTCACTCGATCTCACTCGATCTATCTCACACTCGATCTCACTCGATCATCATCATCATCATCATCATCATCATCATCATCATCATCATCATCATCATCATCATCATCATCATCATCATCATCATCATCGCATCATCATCATCATCAGCATCATCATCATCATCATCATCATCATCATCATCATCAGCAGCAGCAGCAGAAGCAGCATCAACATCAGCATCAGCATCATCAGCAGCATCATCATCAGCATCACCATCCATCACCATCACCATCATCATCATCATCATCATCATCATCATTCATCATCATCATCATCATCATCATCATCATCATCATCATATCATCATCATCATCATCATCATCATCATCATCATCATCATCATCATCATCATCATCATCATCATCGGGACACCGCGGGACACCGGCGGGACACCGCGGGGCACCGCGGGACACCGCGGGACACCGCGGGACACCGGCGGGACACCGCGGGCCACCGGCCGCCCGGAAGGGAGACATTTGGTCCGGCCGCGCCTCAGCCACACGGGACACCAGCGGGACACCGGCGGGACACCGCGGGCCACCGGCCGCCCGGAAGGGAGACATTTGGTCCGGCCGCGCCTCAGCCACAGGAGACTTTCTTCTCGCCCGCCCACGCAGCTTCGCCTCGCCCGCACGCACGGCACGCACGAACACGAAACCGAAATCGATTTCCCGGTAGGGGGGCTCTCCGTTCCACTTCGATCTCACCCCCTCACCTCCGATCCATCGTCTCATCATGATTGCCAACACCATCATCAGCAGCATCATCGTTAACATCGTCAGTGGTGGTCATCACCACCATCATCATCATGATGGTCAACAGTACCAGTATCCTCAACGTCGTCGTCAACGACCTCGTCATCATCTTTAGCATCACCAGCGACATCATCAGCATCATCAACCACATCACCAACATCACCAACATCACCATTATCGTCGTTGTCGTCGTCGCCGACAACAGCAATATCACAATCCACATCATTCCTGTCCCCATGATGGGCATCACCATTGCCGTCATCACCATCCGACGCTCGCAGCTTCTTCCGGTCCTCGTACTCACCGTCATGGTTCATTATCGTCAGCATCCTGCCCAGCATCTGTCATAATCATGAGCATCATCATCAGCATCATCACTCTTATCATCCTGCGGTTTGTACAATCCCCAGCCTGGCGATCCTTTCCTCAGGTTCCTCCTCGCCAACATAGCACTTCCTGCGCCTGCTCATTCTGCTGATCGTCTCTCCTCCTCCTCCTCATCCTCATCCTCAACCTCATCATCATCATCAGCATCATCTTAATATGAATCATCATCATCATCGTCATCATCATCATCATCATCATCATCATCATCATCTTCATCATCATCATCATCATCATCATCATCATCATCATCATCATCATCATCATCTTCATCATCTGCATCATCATCAGCATCATCATCGTCATCATCAGCAGCATCATCACCATCATCATGCTACCACCACCATTTTCATCAGCATCATCAGTAGCAGCATCATCATCAAACGCATCATCAGCTTCATCATCAGCATCATCATCATCATCATCATCATCATAATCATCATCATCATCATCATCAGCAGCAGCATCATCATCATCATCATCATCGTCATCGTCATCGTAATCGTCATCATCGTCGTCCGCCATCCTGGGCATTCACAATCATCAGCAGCACTCCCGTCAGCATTCATCCTCATGTTCCCGCGCTTCATCCTCATCATCCTCCCCCTCCCCCCCTCCCCTCCACGAGGAAGCACGAAACACTTCCGAAAACACTGAGTAGTAGAAGAAGAAGGTCGCCAGGGGCCCACCAGACATCTGGCAGCTACATGTTTTCCAGACTTGGGCCCCCAGACCTCTCGACCCCTTCTTGGGGCTGGCTTGTCATTTCAAATTGTTGTTTGACGGCCCCAACGCCCGAAACAGGATTTCAGCAGCTCAGGATTTCGCCGGGCTTACGCGAGAAGACATTACGACCTTCCGCCGCAGCTTACGCGGGCCGCCAGCGTGGCACACCGCGTGGAAAAGAGTACGCTTACCCGCGACCTTACTCATCCATTGCTCAGATGTCTGGGTCTGGGGCCCTAAAATCCGCACTCGAACCTGTCCTCGAGAGCGTCATGGACAGAATCTCGGGACGCGTCCAGCCGCGGCGACGGGGAAACCCCTAGAGGCCCAAGAGGGGCGAGAAACGTCAAGCAGCTTCGATCCTCGAGCCTCGATAGTGGAACCTCGGTCCTCGGTGACTGGAGAAGGGAAAGCAGCGAACAGGCGCTCGGGGAGATCGGCGACACGAAAGAGCGACCCTAGGCAAGAGCGACCTTTGACGCGTCGCTTGCAGTAGGGGTCCTTCCATAAGGAACCTTACACAAGAAACCCAACCCTGAGACCCCAGGACACCCATTGGTTTTTAATCTGGGAAGGTCACGCTTTCCATAGCAAACCAAGAAACCCAGAGCACCCTGGAGGCAAGCAGGGTGTCTCTTGGCATGGGTCTCCACTGTACCGATCGCTGCATGCGATGCGACAGTAGCCGCCAGCTCGGGTTGGGCCTCCCGCGCCCCCCCCCCCGAAGTCACTTTGGCAAAGGTCACTCTGACGCGTAGCCGGCCCAGGCGCTGGGGCCTTCCCCAGGGCCCAGGCCGCGACCCACCCGAGCTCTGTAGGTCGGTCTGGGGGCAAACGAGACGGAGGAGCAGGACGAATACTTTTCTTCGCCAATGCGCCGCGCGGTCGCAGGGAGGAAGGGAGCCCAGAGATCCGACGTACCGACTGCGGGTCCTCTGAAAGCGCTCGACACTTTGAGCAGGGCCGGCTCTACATCCTGAGTCGTCCTGGGACTGTCCTATGGTTAGGTCGGGCCCGTCCTCCTACAGGCGGATTTTGGAAGAAAAGTGAAACATTGGCAAACAATATTCAGAAATAGCCCAGACTCGTTTGCTTCCAAACCAGAAAAACGCTCCCTGCCCGAAATAATCCCTAGGGACCGGCGAGGGCACCTCTGGAGGCCGACAACAGCGAAAAGCTCACCGCTTCTTGTCTCGATACGGTGGACGTCTGAGCTCGGGGGGGAGGGAGGGAGGAGGAGAGAGAGGGAGGGAGGGAGGGGGAAGGAGAGGGAGGGAGGGAAGGGGGGGAGGAGATGAGAAGGAGACGGGGGGAAGGGAGACCGGGAGGGGAGAAGCACAGCGAAGCCATCCACACACAAGCACACACAAACAGGACGGAGAAAAGCGACCTGCTCCGTCGGCCTGCGTGGAGTGCGCAAGTCGCCGGCCACACGAGGCCAGGGGGAGGGAAGAGAGAGCAGGAATACAGAAGAGGACGAGGCGGGGGCTGGAGGCTGGGCGAGAAGGAGGAGACTGGAGGAAGAGCAGGGGAATGACGGCGACGACGACGACGACGACGACGACGACGACGACGACAGCGACGACGTTAACTTTAACGCTGACGCCAACGCCAACGCTAACGCTAACGTGGACGTTGGCGCTGACGTTCATGTTGACGTTGACGTCGACGTTGGCGGACAGAGAATGGGAGCCTGCCCCTAGACTGCGACCCTTCTGAGATGACCGCGATCAGATGCAAGAGGCATGCGCGGAGCAATTTCACGCGGATGTCCCCACGTGCGCACCTCCTTCCTTAACACTTCCCGCAGAGAACCCCTCTCGCAAAGAAAGAGGACGCCAGCCCACCCCCCTTCGAGGTCCAGACTCCCTGTGGGCGGGGGCAGCATCAAAAGCAACGGACTTGAAGTTCGGGAACCGATTTTCAAGCCGGGCATGTGCCGAGCGGGCATTTACGTATACGTCAGAACCGATGGTAAATAGTAGCACGCTTGTACGGCTACGCAGAGTCTACTCATGGACCCCGTTCTTGATAGATTTTTCCGTTACCCGCATTGCTTGCGTTGGGGTCCAGTTTGGCACCCCTTGCACCCCGCAGCCGCAGAGAAAAGGGAGGTGTATGCGAGGACTGGGGCTGGAACGAATTCACATCAAGATGCGGCTGGGACAGCGGGAAGCTGATGAAGAGGAAATAGCGAACCTGCATAATTTCCTTCAATCGGGATCGCGCGCCGAAACACGGGGCAAGGCGTAGGGGTGGAGGCTCGTTCGCTGCTGAGTCGACGTTAACGTTGCTGGTTGTCGTTGCCGTTGACGAAACGGCGACGACGACGACAGTGACGACGACCACGACGATCGTTACAACGACGATAACGATTACGACGACGAAGGCGACGTACGACGACGCTGGCAGCGGCAACGAAGACAGCGACGAGGGGCTAATGGCAGACCACCAAGGGCGGCTCATTTCGCCAATCGCCGCCGGATCTCCGTGGACGAGACGTCGTTCCGGAAGTCTGGGATCTGCACGAAGAGGCCCTGGGGAGGCCGCGGGGGCGACAACCACAAGGATGACGGCGGCAGCGACATCGGCGGCGATAGCAGTGGCAACCGCGACGGCGACTGCGACGATGGCAGCGACGGCGACGGCGGTGGCGAAACCGACGCCGTTAGCGGCGACGGCGGCGACGGCGAAGGCGGAGGCGAAGGCGACGCCGACAGCGACGATGGCGGCAACGACGACGGCGGCGACGGCGAACGCGAAGCCGACGGCGACGACGGCGGCACCGACGATGGCGGCGGCGGCGAAATCGACGCCGACGATGGCGACGGCGACGGCACGCCCGCGAATGCACCAGCTGGCGTCCTCGAGGTCCGCGGGCAGCTCGAACGCCGGGTCCGAGGATAGCGTGCGGAAGCGGTCACCGTCGAGCCCTCGGCCGGGCCACGGGACCCCCTGGCCTCGAGCAGGGAGGTTTGTTCAAACCTCTGCGGCCCCATGCCACCGAATCACGAGGACGAAGGCTGAAGCTGAACGCATCGCGACTATACTATATATATATATATATATATATGTATGCCCTTCCCGGAGGTGGGGGGAGGGACGAAAGGGGAGGAAAGAAGTCACAGGCAGGGGGGAAGGAGAAGGAACGCACAGGACGACGACGCTGCCAACAGCAGCGGGAAGCCCCCCGGATCGGCGGCACTGGCCGGAGGCCAACACTATATTTATATATATATATATACACATACATACATACAAATATATACACATACATACATACATACATACATACATACATACATACCTACCTACCTACCTACATACATACATACATACATACATACATACATACATGCATGCATGCATACATACATACATACATACATACATACATACTGCCCTTTTGCCTTCCTGCCTGTCTGTTGTTCGGCCCTAGTTGTGTTCGACTGTTGAGCTCTACCTGTCGCAACGTCGAGAGGCCAAAAACGCGTGTACGCGTCTCGGCTTGTACTCTCTGCATCGTCCGAAGTGTCCCAGCGACCCACGCACGGCACTCAGGAGGAGGAGGGTGCAAGGAGGAAGATCGAGGATCGAAGACCATCATACCTGGTGCAAGCTTGGCCCTTGTTGAACTCCTGCGCACACGCGTAGCTGGTTGTCGCTGATTGCTCTTCCATCCTTGTCCACTGCACTCCAACGTCTTTAGGAGGCCACATGCGAACCCTACCTTACCACTCACTTCGCTCGGGAGGTCCCGAACGAAGTGCACCCCACCTCCCCCCTGAGAGATCGTGGAGTGGTGGGGTAGGGTTCGCATGTGGCCTTCTAGTCTTCCTCCTCCTCCATCCTTCTCTCACTCCTCATCAACACCCTCCTACCCATCTCTCATCCTCTCGTCAACCTCCTCCTCCCCTCCTCAACGCGCAGCCCAGCCTTGCGGGAGAATTGCGACGGGGACGCAGCCGCCTCCCAGATGGCAGATCCACGACAGCGGAATCGATACAGCACCCATGCCGACCGTGACAGAGCCTGAGGGCGTGCCTCATCCAAGCATCAACTGGGTCGGTACTCAAGATGCCAGCCAGGATGAGAGGGGTCGAAACGAGGAGTGGCTCAGGGAGACAATGACCTGGAATCGAAGATGCACAGTCGCCGATGGGTCAGCGAAAGGATCCCGATAGCGAACATCTATGCTTCTGGTTGGGGCGGGGGGGGGGCCCAGGCCCCGACGGGCGACGAATGGGCGGTTGGAGGTTGGTGCTTCCCCCCCTGGGCCGATCCCCCCTGCCGCTGCCCCTGAGAGTAGGCAAGCGGAAGGGGGGATGGCCTGCCTGCACGACGGCGGCGAGGACCTCAAAGACAGCTGAAAAGCACGTCCTGGACCCGTGCCGGGGCCCCTCCGTGGCCAGCCTCTCACACCCCAGCTCGACTCCTGGCGGCCCCCCGGGGCACAAGGCGGGCACCTGGAGATCCGAGAATGGCGCAAGCCTCGATCGCTCGATCGACGCTGGCGACACCGACGCTAACGTTAGGTCAGGCATGTCCTCCTACAGGTGGATTTCAGAAGAAAATAAAAACATAGTCGCAAAAACATTCCCAAATAGGCGAAAAATGAAGGGGAGATGGTCCCCAGGCGATTTTTGACTATTTCTGAACACTCCTCCTGTAGAGAGACATGCCCGACTTAACGCTAACCTCGACGACCGCGAGGACGCCCACGGCGACGTCGACGGCGACGCCGACGCCGACGGCGACGGCAACATCGACGGCGACGCCGACGGCGAGGAGCGGCGAAGCCGTCTGCGCGTCTGGGCCCCGCGCGGCCGGCCACCGCCACCCGCACGCCCGAGGCGACCAGCTGCCGCAGGGCGCCTGTCACCCAGGCGTGGCGCTCGTCCTGGGCGGCGCGTGCTTCGAGCATTCTTTGGAGGCGAGGAGGGAGAATGAGGAGGAGGAGGAGGAGGAGGAGGAGGAGGAGGAGGAGGAGGAGGAGGAGGAGGAGAAGGAGGAGGCGGCGGAGGAGGGGGGGAGGAGGAGGAGGAGGAGAGGAGGAGGAGGAGGAGGAGGAGGAGGAGGAGGAGGAGGAGGAGGAGGAGGAGGGGGAGGAGGAGGAGGAAGAAGAGGAGGAGGAGGGGGAGGAGGAGGAGGAGGAGGAAGAGAGGAGGAGCAGGAGGAGGGGAGGGAGGAGGGGGGGAGGAGGGGGAGGAGGAGAAGGAGGAGGAGGAGGAGGAAGAGGAGGAGGAGGGGGGGGAGGAGGGAGAAGGGACCCAGATAGCCGACGTTCTGGAAACATCCACCATGAGGGTTTCTCACCACCTGTCAAAGCTGTGCACTTCTAGCCCGTGCAGATCCAGGCGACGACGGGCAAAGCAGCAGCGCTCTGGCAGAGCTCGGGGGCGAGCTCGGGCGGGAAGTGAGAAGGAGAAGGCCTCCTCAGGAGGCTCGGAAGTCCCCCCGGACTTCTCTGAGAAGTTTTCTAAGAGCCTCCCCGAAGACACAGGACACTTCTCAGAAGGCGTGAGGGCTTCTGAGAAGAAGTCCTGCCGCCTTCTCCTTCTCACTTCCCCTCGGGCTCGCCGCCGATCCTCGGCGGCGGCGGCGCCGACGGTGACAACGTCGACGACGTCCGCAGGAAAAGCGAGGCGCTCGCGCGCGAAGATCGAGGCGGCCAGTGTTTGAACTTTTTTGGCCTGAGGAGGCCCGCTTCGGGCCTCCTCAGACCGTCGAATCACCTGACCCAGAATGCAACACCGGCCCTGGGGGAAGTGGTCGAACAGGGGATAAATCGGACCAGGACAAACTAGGGGTCTCTCAGATCCGGCGGCTCCACGAGGACGTATCAGGCGCCGCGGCCTTCTCAGAGCGTTCCGGAACGCTCTGATCAACGTTCTGGAACGCTCTGGAACAACTTATCCCTGTCCCAGACCCCCGCCCGAACTCGAGAGGTCTGGGGGGCCCTGGATGTCCAGGTCGCACTCGTTTCTGGATTGTTGGGCGCCTCTGGAGTCGGGCATCTTCTGACCCGGCTCAATCCAGACCTGGGTCAGTCAGGCCTTGCATGATCCTGCAAGATCTTGCAGGATCATGCAGGAACCTGCACCCAAACCCGGGTCAATGCGCCCCTGGCTCTGCAGGATCCTGCAGGATCTGGCGCTCTGACTGACCCCCGATTGCATTGACCCCCGTCTCTTGAGCACCGACGGAGGTTCTCGTCGCCGCGGCTGGGCGCAACTGGGGAAGCAGGCCAGGGTTCGCCCCTGGGGATGATCCGGGGGCCGATGTTGGGCGTCTTTTCTGTCAGACGCGGCGGCGGCGGCAAAGGCGACGCCGACAGCGACGACAGCGACGGCAACGGTCGCAAGGGGGCGGCGTCGGCGGCGGCGACGACGGCGTCGATGGAGGATCGATCGAGGAATCGATCAACCGAGGTCTCTCGCCGATTTCGGCCTCCTAGGGCCGTTTTTGCATCATCATCATCATCATCATCATCATCATCATCATCATCATCATCATCATCATCATCATCATCATCATCATCATCATCATCATCATCGTCATCATCATCATCATCATCATCATCATCATTCATCAGCATCAGCATCAGCATCATCATCATCAGAATCATCATCATAATCATCAGCATCATCATCAGCATCATCATCATCAACAACATCAACATCAACATCAACATCATCATCAGCATCATCATCACCATCATCATCATCAGCAGCAGCATTACCATCATCAGTCTCAAAATCACTTGCATCACAAGCATCATCATCACAAGAATCATCATCATCATCATCATCATCATCATCATCACCATCATCCGAATCATCATCAACAGCATCACCATCAGCATCATCAGCATCATCATCATAATATGCATCACCAGCATCAGCATCATCATCATCGTCATCATCAGCATAATCGTCTTCATCATTCGCAGCTTCACGATCATCATCATCATCATCATCATCACCATCATCAGCATCATCATCATCGTCATCATCATCGTCATCATCATCATCATCATCAGCAGCATCATCATCCTCATCATCATCAGCATCATCATTATCAGCAGCATCAGCATCAGCATCATCAGCAGCAGCATCAGCATCATCATTATCATCATCCTTATCATCATCGTCATCATCATAGTAATCCGTATCAGCATCAGCATCAGCATCAGCATCATCCTCATCCTCATCCTCATCCTCCTCACCATCATCACCATGATCCTCACAATCATCATCATCGTCATCACCTTCATCACCATCATCATCATAATCATCATCAGCATCACCATCATCAACAGCATCATCATCAACAGCATCATCAGCAGCAGCATCAGCATCAGCTTCAGCATCCTTGTTCTCATCCTACGCATCCTCCTCCTCATCATCAACATCATCACCAACACCAAAATCATCTTCAGCAGTATCATCATCATCATCAGCATCATAATCAGCATCAGCATCAGCATCAGCATCAGCATCATGATCATCATCATCAGCATCATCACCAGCAGCAGCATTATCAGCATCATCGTCATCAGCATCACCATCATCATCACCATCATCGACATCATCAGCAGCAGTAGCGTCATCAACATCATCAGAAGCATCATCAGTAGCAGCAGCATCATCATCAGCATCATCATCACCATCATCAGCATCAGCATCATCATCAACATCACCATCACCATCATCATCACCATCATCATCATCATCATCATCATCATCATCATCATCATCAACCTCACCAGCATCAGCATCATCATCATCATCGTCATCTTCTTCTTCACCATCATCATCAGAATCAACATCATCTTTATCACCATCGCTACCTTCGCATTGGCGGAGAGGAAGACGGAAAGAAAGACGAGGACGGAGACGGGACGAGGAGGAAATGCAGGAGGGGAAGTGGTAGGTGGAGTAATACGAGGACGAAGACGAGGGCGAGGGGAGGGTGCAGGAGTGCAGGCGGGAGGGGGGGGATGGCGGGGGGAAGCAGGAAGGGCAAGGTGGGACATGGGAAGAGAAGAGAAGAGGAGTTCAGAGAAACCAGGAGGAGGTAAAATGAAGATAGCGCGGGGGGGAGAAGAAGGGACGTTTTGCGACGGCTTGGCAAGCACGGCGCGCAGGGGAGGAGGAGGGGACAGACGCCACTCTGATCCCAGCGCTCTCCACCCAAGGAATGCGAGCGCCCCTTGGCCCCCCCTTGGCCCCTACGAGCCCCCGCCGAGAGGTCAGAAGCGCGAGGGCTCCACCAGGGACGCGGAGGGATCCGAGATGGCCGATCCCGAAGCGGCGGCTCGCAGCCGCTGCCGAGACGGGGCCGACACCCGGGCCTCGCGGAGCCTCGACGCTGCCTCGGGAGGCCCGGCACACGAGGGGCAACCGCCCCGGCGTGTGCGGCCCAGCCTCCTGGCAGGAGAGCACGAGCCGTGCAGGGCCCCGGGAGGCCAGGGCCGCGGGGGGGAGGGCCAGGCCGCACCCCCCCCCGCGACGAAAGGGCCCCCTGTGCAGGCACGACGACCTCGGACGGAAACGGGCCAACCCCGACGGCAACGGCGCAGGGGGCCTACTCCAGATTTCGTAATAAAGGGAGGGGGGTCTCATTTCGGGGGGGGTCTCTTCCAGGCTATCTTGGAGGGCCTTGGGGGGTCTGGGGACGATGTTTTGGAGGGTTCTCCCACGGGGGGGGGTCTGAAATGGCCTGTCTTGGAGGGTCCAGACTCCTTCCCTTTTATCACGAAATCTGGAGTAACAAGCCTCTGAAAGCCAGGCCCGAGAAACCAGCAGCTCGCACTCGGTGCACCGGAAATCGGTCCCGTGAGCGTTGAGCTTGTGCGGGCTGGCCCGCACTACGCGATCCATGGCAGCGCCTCGCCTGGCTCTGTCTCGCGGGGCATCATCGGCTCAGGCTTTGCGGGGGTCCGACGGGTTGAAAGCATTAGGGATTCTGCAGATATACCCGACTATACCGCCCATAATTATCGTCCCTAATACGA
>CAUYUJ010018674.1:103554-121054 GCA_963575745.1 Prorocentrum cordatum | reverse complement strand
ATCATCATCACCACCACCGTCATCAGCATCATCCTAAGAATCCTGATCCCCATCACCTTCATCATCATTACGATCATGATAGCGATGAGCTCCCCGCATCCCCCCTTAGACTCCTAGAGAAGAGTCGCTGTGGCGGGACGGGGCTGGATCCCTTTTCTGCTTAGTAGAATTAAACATATTCTCCGATGAGGACAAAGCAAGCCCCGTCCATACAATACATGGTAGATCAAGTCGCGGCCGAGCGGTATGTTTCAAGGAAACGCTACTTGCCCTGATGTATAATGACGGTCCCCACTGGCCCAAGAATCCGTCAGCTGCTCACGCCAGAAGCAAGGGCACATCGCTAGCCCAAGTACCATTCGTGAGCCCTGCGCCATTAATTACAAGACCAATTCAAACACATCGTAGCCCAGCGCGGGGCGCATGTCTAGCCAGCGCAGGTCTTACCTGCTCGAGGTACTGCGAAACTGCTGTACGCTTCAATGCTAATGTTGTGTTTCTGCCAGTGGGCTAGGTCTCTTGATGTGGCAAACTGCCACGCGCCACCATCCATCATTAGGATGATGGGTGGATGGTGTTGGCCGAATTCTGGGTATGCAAAACTGCCCAAACACGACGCAACGTGCCAAATTCATCATGTACAGCGGTGGGGAGTAACGCAGCGACGCAGCGATGTCATGAATTGCCTCTGAAGGGAGGCATGGCGGACTGTTGTGGATTCGAGGTTCAAGCCATAACCACGCTAAGATGGGACAAGCAGTACGTAGCACCCCGCAATTGCGGATAAGAATGAGGGGGCGGGCGCGGGCGACGCGGGCGTCGAGCCGGCGAACCTCGTGGCCCTCACCTTCCCTGTCGATGGCGCCCTCCTCCTCCTCCTCCTCCTACTCCTCCTCCTCCTCCTCCTCCTCCTCCTCCTCCTCCTCCTGCTCCTCCTCCTCCTCTTCCTCGTCCCTCGTCTTCATCGTCGTCGTCGTCATCCTCCGCCTCCTCCTCCACCTCCTCCTCCTCCTCCTCCTCCTTTTCCTTCCTCCTCTCTCCTCCTCCTCCTCCTCCTCCTCTCCTCTCCTCCTCTCTCCTCCTCCTCATCATCATCATCATCATCATCATCATCATCATCCTCATCATCATCATCATCATCTTCCTCCTCCTCCTCCTCCTCCTCCTCCTCCTACTCCTCCTACTCCTCCTCCTCCTCCTCCCTCCTCCTCCTCCTCTTCCTCCCCATCCCGATCCTCCCCCCTCCTCCTTTCCGTTGTCGTCGTCGTCTCCTCCTCCTCCCCCTCCCCCTCCGTCCTTTCTCGTCGTCACCCTCTGTCCCCCCCTCCTTTTCCTCCTCGCCCTCGTCGTCGGCCTCCTCTTCGTCCTCGTACTCGTCGTCGTCGTCGTCGTCGTTTTCCTCCTCCTGCTCCTCGCCCTGCTCCTCCTCCCCTCCTCCGCGGAGCGCGCGCGAGCGCCGGGAGGATGGGGCGGGGCGGCGACGGCGACGGCGACGGCGACGGCGGCGGCGGCGGCGACGGCGACGGCCGCTGCGGCGGCGGCGGCGGCGGCGACGGCGACGACGACGACGACGACGACGACGACGACGACGACGAGTTGCTGGATGGGTTGGTGTGGATGAGCGGAGCTTGAGGAGGTCTTGGGGGGCTCAGACGGCACGCAAAATCCGCCGCCGCCGCGCTTGTGCGGCACTGGCGTGCTGTGTGGCAGGGTTCGTGGACGCCCCCCTCAGGAGGGTCCTTGAGCGCCCCGAGGCCCCTTAATTGTGGGCGCCTTGAGCCAGCTTCCCCTGAGCCCAGGCTTTGGCCACGGATGCCGAATTGCAGCAGGCAGCTGGATTGTCAATGAACGTGTTCAGAGACAGCCCCGCCGCAGGCGCCGATGTGCTGCTGTACAGTCAACGTGGGCCGGATCGGGGGAATGGCACGAGGGCGCTTTCCCAAACCAATGCGAGTCAGCCCGCCGCAGGCGCCGATTTGCGTGCTCTGACAAGTTCAGCGCGGGGGGGATCGCTGGTGGGCCACCCGGAACGAATGCAAAAACAGCCCGCCGCAGGCGCCGAATTTTTGGCTTGGTCAGTGAACGTAGTTTGGGTTGCGGGTGGGTCGCGGGCTCTCCACCTCCACCTGAAGGAATTCAAAAACAGCCCGCCGCAGGCGCCGAACATTTTGATTTGTACACTGAACGCGGATTGGGTCGCAGGTTCTCCACCTGGAACGAATCAAAGGTAACCGCCGCAGGCGCCGAAATTTTGGCTTGTTCAGTGAACGTAGTTTGGGTCGCGGGTGGGTCGTGGGCTCTCCACTTCCACCTGGAATGAATTCAAAAGCAGCCCGCCGCAGGCGCCGGAAAGTTTGATTTGTACACTGCACGCGGCTTGGGTCGCGGGTGGGTCGCAGGTTCTCCACCTGGAACGAATCAAAGGTAACCCGCCGCAGGCGCCGAAAATTTTGGGTGGGTCGCGGGGTGGGTCGCGGGTGGGTCGCGGGTGGGTCGCGGTGGGTCGCGGGTGGGTCGCGGGTGGGTCGCGGGTGGGTCGCGGGGTGGGTCGCGGGTGGGTCTCGGGGTGGGTCGCTGGTGGGTCGCGGGTGGGTCGCCGATGCAAAAGAAACCCGCCGCAGGCGCCGAAGTTTTGGCTTGTTCAGTGAACGTAGTTTGGGTCGCGGGTGGGTCGCGGGCTCTCCACCTCCACCTGGAAGGAATTCAAAAACAGCCCGCCGCAGGCGCCGAAAAGTTTGATTTGTACACTGAACGCGGTTTGGGTCGCGGGTGGGTCGCAGGTTCTCCACTTAGAACGAGTGCAAAAGAAAACCCGCCGCAGGTGCCGAAAATTTTGGGTGGGTCGCGGGGTGGGTCGCGGGCGGGTCGCGGGTGGGTCGCGGTGGGTCGCGGGTGGGTCGTGGGTGGGTCGCGGGTGGGTCGCGGGGTGGGTCGCTGAGTGGGTCGCGGGGTGGGTCGCGGGGGGGTGGGTCGCGGGTGGGTCGCGGGTGGGTCGCGGGTGGGTCGCGGGTGGGTCGCGGGGTGGGTCGCCGGGGAGGTCTCGGGGTTGGTCGCGGGCGGGTCGCGGGGTGGGTCGCGGGTGGGTCGCGGGTGGGTCGCGGGTGGTCGCGGGGTGGGTCGCGGGTGGGTCGCTGGGTGGGTCGCGGGTGGGTCGCGGGTGGGTCGCGGGGTGGGTCGCTGAGTGGGTCGCGGGGCGGGTCCCGGGTGGGACGACGACAACAACAAACAACAACAAGAATCCGCATCGCGGAATTCCACTTCAGCCACGCACCCAGGGACAGTGAATGACCGTTCGGTTCAGCCCCCTCACTCTGATAAATGATCGCGCGCGTAGTGGACATGCCAAGTACCAGAAGCACCGCACTGCACCTTGACCTAAGACTTGAGTGTGTCGAGCCAACGCGGATGTGACCCAAATAGCTTGAGCCAAAATGGTCGCGGAAGTGGTAGTCGGCTCTCTGGTCGGCAAGTGGCACAGTCGATGGAAAGCGACGCGTGCACGAGTGCGACACCCAACCCCGCGCGCGGGCCAGATGGCGTAATGTCGGAAGCAACTCGGTTCTAGAAGTTGAAAATTGCTTCGCGTGTCGGAAATATCGACGCGGCACTCCTCGCCAAGCGTTTGTCTATTGCTCCCTCCTGCGTTCCGCGGAGGCCCGGCTTGCGAAGTGCAGCACAAACATTGCCATCCTGATGCTGCACAGCACGCCAGTGCGGCGCGGAGACGGACAGGACCAGGTACCCAGAATCGACCTTAGCACATCAACACATATCGGGGAGACGTAAGACTCGGGTACGGGGGATTCGGGTTGGACTGACGGGGCCGTCATGAAAATGACGAGACCCAGTCTAAAATTTGACGCTAGCTGCCGCTGCAAACATCCCACGAAAACTGGACCGTCGCAATCCAGGTCGTCAAAAAGCGAAGGCGAACCCGAGTTCCGGCGTACTCGAGCCTTACGTGTCCCCGAACATACGCAAGTCTGCTCCGCGCCGCCAGCAGGGCCCACAGATGAACAACAGCTCCCCGCGATCGACTCCCTGTCACCCGCCACGCTGGGATTAGATCGACAGCAAGGCAGCTTGCCCAACAGGATGTACTTGATCGGACACTCGCAAGACAATCAGCTAAGACCCCTTGTGCTCCTCGGAGGCATCTCCCGTGGTACCGCTGGCCGCTGACTGTACCTCAGGCTGCCTGAGGCTCGGGGGCCTGCTATCACCACTGGACTGTTCAGTCACCAAGCTTGCTCGTTGTCACTCCATGGCCTCTTAGTCACCCTGGACTCGGCGGGCTTCCAGCGGCCCAGTGGATCTTCAACCACCCAGCTGCTCCTGGACGGCGCTGCTGTCACCCCCGAAGCAGCGGTCACCCCACGAGACCACCCTGCCGTCGGCCATGACCGCTGCAAAAGCCTTGCCCGTGGCGCAGATCTGCAACGGCTGCCCGGCAAGCCGACCTTGAACGCCGCTGCTGTCGCCGCCAGCCTGCGCGTCGCCCCATGTGACCACCGCGCTGGAGTCCTTGACTGCTGCGAACGCGCGGGCGCCCGCGTAGACCTCGCACACGCCTCCGAGGAGCTCTGCCGAGGCAGCGCCAGCGTCCCCGCCAGACGCCGCGTCACCCCAGGTGACGACGTGCCCGTCGCGCTTCACGGCCGCGAAGGCGCAGGAAGTGGAACGGATGAACTCGACGCCACCTTTGTCCAGCTCCTTGCGCACTCGGCTACTGTCTCCACCACAGGTCCCAACACCCCACGTCACTACTTGGCCCCCTTCCTTCAGGGCCGCGAACGCTCGGGAGTTGGAGTGGACCCGCACAACATGCTCTGCCAGCTGCTCCCGCACCTGCTTGCTGTTGCCGCCGAAGAGCTCGCAGCCCCAAGTGACAACGGCGCCGTCCACCTTCAGGGCCGCAAAGGCCAGGTCGTTTGCGAAGAGCGCCTTCACGCCCGACCCCAGCTGCGCCGCCACGCCGCTGCTGTCGCCGCCGCAGGAGGCCACCCCCCAGCTGACGACGCTGGCATCTGGCAGCAGGGCCGCGAAAGCCTTGCGGGTAGCACAAACGTCCTGCACGCCGGCGGCGAGCCGCTCCGCGACAGCGTCGCAGTTGCCGCCGCAGGAGGGGTCGCCCCAGCTGAGGACCTGGCCGCTGTCCTTCACGGCCACAAACGCCCCCGAGTTGGAGTAGACCGCCTGCACGTCGGAGGCCAGCTGGCCCGCGACGCGGCTGCTGTCCCCTCCACAGAGGGCGGAGCCCCACGTGACGACGCGGCGGCCCTCGCCGACGACCGCGGCGAAGGCTCGGCTGGTGGAGTAGATCTTTCGGACGCCACCGTCGAGCTTCTCCTGCGCCAGCGAGGCGTCGCCCCCGCAGCCTGGCGAGCCCCAGGCGACCACCTCCCCAGTGCTCTTGACGGCTGCGAAGGCGCGGGCAGAGGAGTACACCCTGGCGACGCCGCTCGCGAGCTGATCCTGGACGCGGCTGCAGTCACCCCCGCAGCGCGCGTCGCCCCACGTGACGACTCGACCGTCGCCGGTCAGCGCCGCGAACGCGGAGGTGTTGGACCATGGCCGTTTCGCCGCCACCGACGGCCGCGGGGGCTCCGAGCACGACCTGGCGGACCGTCCTCGAGGTCCCCGCAGAAAGAAAACACAGTGGTCCGTAGACGCTCCGCGCTTCTGGCTTTGCCTGGGGGGATCTCTCTGCTCGTCCCCGGGCCCCCGCGTCGGAAACGGCAGCCACACACCACCATCATCCCATGGCCAGGGCCATGGCATGGTGATTAGAAGAAGAGAACGCGGTGATTAGAAGAAGAGAACGCGGCATAAACATACACTTTTGGCGCTCCGCGCGGATTTCTTGGATCTGCGCTGGCCCCCCTCCCTGGCGCGCTGAGCGCGCCAAGGGCGGCACCGGAGGCGCCGCTGGGGGGAGGCCCCAGCGCGGATCCAAGAAATCCGCGCGGAGTGCCAAAAGTTTCTGTTTATGGCGTTTTTTCCTCTTCGAACAGCTGCCCTCCCTGATCCCGAAGCCCCGGGTGAGGCTGAACGGCCATGGCGTGCTGGAGCAGAGCACCGGCGGGGGCATCGCCACCGCCGTCAGCGTGTCCTCTGGCCGGAGCCCGGCCGTCAGCACCGTGTCGCTCCAGTCCAGTACGGCCCCGCCAGCCGAGAGCAGCGCGCGGATCCGCCTCCTCGCAGGGGCCGTGCAGACCACGCATCCGCATCCTCGCCGCCCTCCCCCCCAGGTATCGTCCTCCTCCTCCTCCTCCTCCTCCTCCTCCTCCTCCTCTCCTCCTCCTCCTCCTCCTCCTCCTCCTCCTCCCATCCTCCTCCTTCTCCTTTCTCCTCCTCCTCCTCCTCCTCCCTCCTCCTCTCCTCCTCCTCCTCCTCCTCTCCTCCTCCTCTCCCCTCCTCCTCCTCCTCTCCTCCTCCTCCTCCTCCTCCTCCTCCTCCTCCTCCTCCTCCTCCTCCTCCTCCTCATCATCATCATCATCATCATCATCATCCAACCGCCACCACGGCACAGGCACCCCCACCCCAGGTGGTTGATGCGCACGTCAGAGGCACCCCGTGTCGCGGCAGCGATGGTTGCTTGCCTGCGGGGCCCGCAGGCCCTATGATGGGGGCGCTAGACGCCGTGCCTCGCGGCCGCAGGCTCCTCGCCGTGTGCGTCGCGGGCTCCTTCTTCGTGCGTTACATGACACACTACGACATTCAGCCCCCACAATCGTACAGGACGATGCGAGTGGTCTCCTACAACCCCATGCATTTGTGCGGCACCAGGGCCGAGGAAATCTCGACCGAGTTCTCGAACATGGCCGCAGTTCTTCTGCATGGGACCGCTCGTCGCAAGGGAGAAGACGCACATAGTTTGTTTCGTCGCAAATCACACTACGAGATATCCTTCGGTTATTCGAGAGCCTCGAACAAGGCTTGCGGTACTAGTATTACGCTCCATTCGAAAATTATTCCTCTGAGGCTTCTGAAGAAAATCTACGCGCCCCCTGCGGGGCTGGCTGGTTGGTGTGGTGCGGTCCGAGAGAAATCGGGGTCCATAGATTTACTCTTAGTCACGATGTACTATCCAGTCCATGAGAGTGATCGGGGGCGGCGGGCCGAACATCGACTGCTGGTCCAACGCCTTATTGCATGGCTTCGCCAACTTCTTTCTTCCGTGGGCGCGCGCTACACTCCGATTCTGGGAATTGACTTGAACGAGGGACTGGGGACGCCCCTGGATCTTACATGGGAGGGTTCCCCAATTCCTGCCGCCGTCGCGCAGGACGACGAGTACGAGGCCATCGGACCTTTCAACGCCGATTTCGAGGGCGTGGCGGGGCGGCTCTGGCGTCGACTGTCGCTTGACCACTACATGTGTGCATGGAATACGTTGTACCCTTTGGGGCCCGCATTCTTTGGCACGGCAGGCGCTACATCTCGAAATGATTCCATTCATATGCCACAGGCGCTGAGAGCTTTTCTTGTGAAGTGCCAGATTCTACATCAGACAGGACGACGGCTGCAAGAAATCAATACGTTGGGCGATCGAGATCACCATCCGCTGCATATTGAGTTTCGATACGAATTTCGGTTACAGTTTCAGCAGACTCGACATCGCTGGGACTTTGACAGAACCATGGCGTCGCTGACTAAAGGACGGGCCAGCACGGAGGCGATCGAGAACATTCACGCAGCGGTGCTCGCTATTCCTGAGGACGACTGGATGACAGTGTGCACGAGGGCCACACCTGATGAAGCATGGAATTCGATGGCTTCACGTATTACTAATTCTTCTAAAGGCACACTTGAGTGCCAGACGGAGGAGGAGACCGCACCTTCGGAACTGGAGACCTAGAGCTCGCAACTCCCACGTGAGCGGAAACACCTTCGGGGACGCTTCATCGGCCAGCCGACTGTCCACCGCGAGGACGTCGAAGTGCAGCTGGCCAGAGTGACTTGTAGAATCAGACGCGCTTCGTGTGCGCTCACCAGACAGAGAAATGCCGATCTCACCGCCGAGTTGAACCAAGCTTGGCGCGAACGCGATCACTTCACGGTTCAGAAACCGATCCACCGACTCGCCAGGAAGGGGCGCGGCCCCAGGCACAGGCGCTACCTCGCTGCGTGCTCGGAACAAGTCGAGGCACAGGACATTGCAGACTTCTTGTGTCGGCCCGCGGCCACCGGCGGCCTCAGCGCTGTGCCCTGTGATCTTTCCTCCGAATTACTGGAGCGCTTCGAGCGAAGCACCACGACGATTGGGATGTCAACGCTGAGATTCGGTACAATGCCATGCAGAACAGCAATCTGGATTAGGCCACGACGGACTTCTTTGGGATTCTCAAGCAACTCAGACGCGCCCCCAAGAGGCGTGCGACGCCTTCCTGGCCGGTTCTTTCGGAAGTTTGGCTGTCGCTGCTGGGCGAGGAGAAGTGGGGCAACTTTCAGGGCGGAAGGCTGGGCTCGGACCTACGACCCACCACCGTCACTGCTTTCACTGAACGCTTCACGGACGTGCTGGCCTGCTTCCGCAGGACGCAGATGACGCCATTGATTTTCGATGTCTCGTTTGTGTGGGACTTGATAAGCGGAATGGTCTGCCTGGCGCTGATGGTTCACGCTGGATTCATCTATTCTGCCCGCCGGGGAGGGCCTGGGACTCGCGCGCATGGGTTCGGGCGCGCTTTCATCGAGAGGCTTTGCCTTAGGTCTGTCATGGATTTGCCAAGAAGTGCAGACGGGAAGATGCTATCGCAACTCGCGCTTGCACCTCCTGGAGGTTGCAGAAGATTGGCCTTCCCCACGTTGTCATCAACGAGGATGCGACAAATGCTTTCTCGAGTGTGTCTCGCGATGTGATTCTGGATACTTTGCCATTGCTGTATCTGTCAGAGGACGTCCGTTTTCTGAGTCAAAGAACGACCGTGAGTGCCGTCCAGATTGAGACGGCGAACGCCACGATCACAATTCGAACGAGCTCTGGGGGCCTGATGGGCCTTCCAAACGCTGCGCGCGGTTTCCCTTTCCACTACCAGAGGGGCCTGGAGCCTTTTTGCGCGGCCAGGGGGCACGCGCCTTCCCAGGCTTGCGCAGCGGTGTTGGAGCCAGGCGGGCTGGGCACCGACGTGGGTCTCTCGCTGTTCGCCGATGACATCACGACGCAGGTCATCGCAGGCTGGGCCCCGCCCCCCTACGGGGGAGGTGGCGACGCTCGGGCATAGCCGGCGCAGGCTCGGGCGAGCAGCGAGTTGTTCCAAGAGACGATGGGCGAGATTGGCGCTTCGCTCCACCCGAACAAAAAGAGTCTCGGTTGTGGCCCTCGTCGGTCCTGGTTCGGTCTCTCAGGGGCGTCTCTTACATAGCGGGGTTCTCGAGGCCTCTGAGAAGGCGCAGCGCTTCACGCGTATCTTGGGCGGCTGGATAACGGCGACGGGGCCCCTCAACGTCGAGAGACAAAAACGACTTCAAGCAGGTCGGACTGGACTGGGGAAGATATCTAATTTTCTTCGGCATCCCGCCGTCTTGAGCGTAAAACGCACGCCTATTATTGCCTCCGTGCAAGCCGCCCTGCTGCCTGGAATGGATGCCCGTGCCCCCGGTAAGCCTTTCTGTGTGGAGGCCGACAAAATACTTCTGCAAGCGATGCGACGCGGTCTGGGGGGCCCAGGGGTTGCTTCGTCGCTACGATGGCGAGTGTCGTCGCTGGTCTTCGGCCCGTCTGGCAGCCCACTGGAGGATTATTTCGTGCGCCTCCGAACTACGAGTGCGCCGTCTGAAGTGGTACCAGGACTGGTGTCGGCATCCCGAGGCCCGCAGACAGGTGCGAGCGATTTTCTTGGGATGCTTGGGTCAGCAACGCGTGATCTCGGCCTCCTGGGAGCTGACCTCGGAGGCGAACCCTTGGGCCGTCCAGGCGTTGGGGGATCTGAGACACGCCCGCGAGGCGTCGGGGGCATTCCAGGAACTCGCCCCCTCGGGATACCCACTCCTTCGTTGTTTTTTTGTGCGACGACGAGTTCGCGAGCTGGGTCGATCTCGATTTCACGGCCCTCGGGGCGCAGGCCTTTTCTCGCGCCGTTCCTCCTCCAGGTTTCGCTCAGGAGTTCCCACGCGGAGAGGAGGAGGAGGGCGACGACGCAAACGACGACATATGCCACTTGACGACGATCGACGGCTCCATGTGCGGGGAAGGGGTTCGCCTCCTTGAAACAGTTTCTGCCCCGCGCGGGCAGGGCCCACCACGTTCGGGACGAAGCGAGCCTGCTGACAGTGACCAACCCATGCTTTCGTTGTTTGCAGGTCTTGGGGTCTAGGGGGGCGGCGCAGCGACGCGTCGTGAGATCTTATCGGAGGAACATTTGTTCGGTGGGCAGAAGTAACTATCTCTCCTGCGACGTCATTGTTCCCCCCACGCTCACGTGCCCCGTCTGCGCCTTCGAGGCTCAAGATCTTCTGGGCCTGCAAGTTCACATTCGATCTCATTGCAATCCCCCACCGCCAGTGCGGTCTCGTCCTCACTTTCGCCTTCGCGCGAGGGATGGAGGCGGGCCTGGAATCGATGGTAGCCAGGGCCAAAGGCCGCAGGGAAGGGGCCGCCGCATCGGGAGAAGAGGCGCCAAACAAAAAGAAGAAGCTCGGTCAAATGGCGGACGGCGCCGACGACGACTTGGCCAAGGTCGAGGCCGCCCTGCGGGGCAAAGGCATCTCCAGTGCTCTTTCCTTGCTCCTCAAGATGGCGTGCCAGCGCGCACAGATAATCAGGGACCTGACGGCGTCCGAGTGGATTTCGCTCGTGCTCCCAGCCGACTGCTGCATCGTGAACGCCGCGAAGCGAAGACGGCGGGCAAGTCTTGCGCCGAGGTGGCAGCTGCTCAGAAGCCAAGGCGAAGCTCGGACCTCCTCCTATATATATATACACATACTTAACTATGTATACATATATATAAATATATATATATGTATGCATGCATGCATGCATGGTATGATATGTTATGTTATGGTATGGTATGGTATGGTATGGTATGTTATGTTATGGTATGGTATGTTATGACATGTTATGTTATGATATGGTACATTGTGTTATGTTATGGTATGTGATGATATGGTATGTTATGTTATGTTATGTTATGGTATGGTATGTTATGTTATGTATGTATGTATGTATGGATGTATGTATGTATGTATGTAAACATAGGTGTATGTAACTATATATATATAGGGCGCGCCGCGTTCAAGGCCATGGTGGACAACGACGAGGCCAAAGGTCTTTTGGAGCCTTACGAGGCAGTGACAGCATTCTACACGAAGTTCCTCTCCGCAGCATCGCTGGAGGACCAGGCCCTGGTCATTCATCACTTTCGCGTTCGGCGATGCTACAACGAGAAATTCATGAGGCACCAGTTCAGCATTGCGGAAGGCTTCCAAATCGAAGGTTCAGAATTGACGAAGTTGCTCTTGGAGCAAGCCGTGATCGGGACCTCGACGCACCCCGGAGGCCGCCTGAAGTTCGGATCTGCACCTGTGGGCCACCTCGAGCAAATGGCCCAGAAGCTCCTGGATCGGACGAGAAAGGGGACCAGTGCAGGGAGCAAGCGGTGACCACTACGTGGGAACAGCGACTCGAATCACTTCGACAGCGTATTGCCGCCAGGGAACGCTTCCATAATCATTGAACGGTTCGGAATATCTTGTTAACCGTTCGCTCCATATCTACATAGTATGCTCCTTGGTGCTTTGACCGTTTTCTGTGCTGGTGATTGGTTGTGTCGCTCCTGTTCCGTGACACTCTCTCCACCGATGTCCTGACGAATGCTTCGGAGAGCCCACTGGATGGTGAAATCTGATACTCTACTAGACGCTGCGTCCACGCAATTACGTCTCTTTCGTTGTCTTCACGTTTTTGACCTGAGCCGCTTCACCCCCGAATTCGGCCTCCCGAACTGAAGCCTTCTTTTCTTGCGAGGCGTGCTCCTCGGGTTCACTACTTCGAGCGGCAGGCACCGTCCGCCGACCGCAACCTGCCCCTCGTTCCTCTCCTTTGCCCTCGCTCGTCTTTGGTGTCTCGGGTCCTGGCGGGTCTGTGCGCGGGTTGAGGGATGCCGTCTGGGGCCCCTCCTCCCGTTCTCGGTCCGTCCGCTCCTGAGACACCCAAGCTTCTCTCCTTCGATTGGCAGGTTCGGTCTGAATCTGGGGTCTTCGGGCGCTCCAGGGGCCTGCCTGGTGCACACAGCACCGCAGGCTTCGGCCCCTGTGGGGTCCGAGGGGGTTTTTCGCCCCCCGCCCGCATGCGTTCGTCCTTTGCGATCCGTCCCGAAACTTCGGTGGAGTTCTGGGCTGTACGGTGCGCTTTACCCTGACCTCGTAGCTTGTTCCCAGAGCCACGCTCTGTCAGAGGTTCCCCCGAGCGCCCTTTGAAGGTTTCGCTGCTCGCGGGGGTGTGGATCATCAGACCCACAGCGCAAAGCCGAATAGTATCTTATCTTATCCTCCTCCTCCTCCTCCTCCTCCTCCTCCTCCGCCGCCTCCTCCTCCTCCTCCTCCTCCTCCTCCTCCTCCTCCTCCTCCTACCTGGGTCTAGACCTTCAGGGACCGGGGGCCCAGACAACTGGCAGCTCGGCCGTTTTGAGGCGCAGGGGCCCCCCAGACCTCTCGACGCTTTGAGCCTGGGGCTGGCTATCTTCGTCAAGCAGCCAGTAGTGTCGACGGCCCCTGGGTCCTAAAAGCTGCCCCCCAGAGGCCCCAAAAAGGTAGCGGTGGCCATGTGGACTGCCTCAGGAAGAGGAGGATGAGGAGGAGGAGGAGGAGGAGGAGGAGGAGGAGGAGGGAGGAGGAGGATACGAGTGAGGAGAGTGAGGAGAGTGATGAGCGGCAGCAGCGAGACGAGGTGGAGGAGTCAGCACAGGAGGTAGAGGCAGACAAGGAGCTGGAGGAAGAAGAAAAGACATGGGATGAAGATTTAGTCTGAGCGCAGGTGGGGCATGACCCTCCTGTCAATGGGGGGGAAGCGTCATTCATCATCATCATCATCATCATCATCATCATCATCATCATCATCATCATCACCATCATCATCATCATCATCATCATCATCATCATCATCATCGTCATCATCATCATCATCATCATCATCATCATCGTCATCATCATCATCATCATCATCATCATCATAATCATAATCATCATCATCATCATCATCATCATCATCATCATCATCAGCATCATCATCATCAGCATCATCATCACCATCATCATCAGCATCATCATCACCATTATCATCATCACCATCGTCATCGTCATCATGGAAAAATATGCATTATTATGTGTGCTTTCCTTTGAGCCGGAAACGACGAAAGAAAGCCGTATCGAGTTGCCTTGCACAGCGGCGAGAGGATGCCGAAAATCAGCGGCAAGACTCGGGCTTGCGCGCAGACGGCCACTGGAGGTGGTCCAGGCTACCCTGAACAAGCCCACAAAGGTATCCTGGGGCGGTCTCAACACCCCAGCCTTGGGTCACCGAGCGCCCCCGGGGGGCACCGCTGAAGGCGGGACGGGGGTCTTCAGACCGATTCAGGCTACAGCGCGACAGGATCATAGGGATACGTGGTAAGGACACAAAGGCCCTTGCACGCCCAGATCGAAGCCGAAGTTGGACGTCCATAGCCCATGGCTAAGGTGTAGGATGGGCCGAGAGGCATGCAAGGGCACCCTTAGAAACTTAGCCGTCATAGTGCGGCTTCACTCTGTACCCTGGGGACCTGTCGGGACCAGCCTGGGCCACCTCCATCGGAGAAGGGCGTAGTTACTGAGACAAGCATATCAAAATCGGCCCCTCGACCCCTCCCAGGATCCAAACACACCAGTTTTCCGAGCTGCGTCCAGCCTTGGCGACGAGGGGCCCCCCCGAAGGCCAACTGCCGTTCTCAACTCGCCCTCCTCTGACTGCAGACTGCAGAGAGGCTGATCCTGCGCAACGCGCCCCGCTTTTGGAACAAGGAAAAGCGACACCACCACCACCAGGGACCACCAGCGGGAGCCCTGTGGTGCGGTCTCCCCCTATCGCTCGAGACATCCCCAGCCCGAAGCTCGGGGAGGCATCGTGGACCTCCTCGCTGGAGGTGGCCCCCCTGGTGGTGGTGGTGTCGCTTCTCCTTCCCCGACGCTTGGCCCGGGCTCTTGCAGCCCCGCTCCACCAGCCTCCGCAACGTGTCCACCGAGTCTGTCGCCTGCAGCGTCGCACGCCTCGCCAGCGCGCCCGAAGGCCAGAGCACCGACACGACGACAGGCGCGCCCCCAGCCGCGTCCCCGATGCTCCGCTTCTGTGCGGCAGCGTCGCCGCTGGGCGCAGCGGGCGGCGTGGCCTGCGGGCAGAGGGAGCGCGCTGGGCGAGGCCCACGCACTGGTTCCTCCTTCTCCTCTCCTCCTCCTTCCTCCCTCCTCCTCCTCCTCCCTCCTCCTCCTCCTCCTCCTCCTCCTCCTCCTCCTCCTCCTCCTCCTCCTCCTCCTCCTCCTCCTCCTCCTCCTCCTCCTCCTCCTCCTCCTCTCCTCCTCTCCTCCTCCTCCCTCCTCCCCCCCTCCTCCTCCTCCTCCTCCTTCTCCTCCTCCTCCTTCTTCTCCTCCTCCTCCTCCTCCTCCTCCTCCTCCTCCTCCTGCTCCACGTGGGGGAGCAAAGAGGTGTACCGATGCCGCTGCTCCCAGGGCCTCTCCAGGGGCGCAGCCGGGCCACAGCGTGTCGAGGAGCATCCGGCCGTGGCGACGAGGGCTCTCAAGGACAGGCAGTTGTATCGGTATCTTCTCCTCCCCGGAGGACGGGATCGTGCCCACCAGCGAGACGCCGCTCCTACGCGCCGGGCGAAGCTCGGGTGCTGGCAAAGCAGGTGCCCTGGGCCCCGGGGTGGCAGCCCCCGCTTTCCGCCTGCTTGCCTCGCGAGGGGCGCCCAGAGGCTATCACAGAGGGCCCTCCCTGGAAAGCCGCGGGGCCACCTCGGGCCAGGGGCACCTTGGGCCACCACCTGGGAAGCACACCCGCCATGAGAACACACACACACACACACACACACACACCGGAGGGAACCCACGCGCCAGAGAGAGGCAACGCACCAGCCAGAACCCACGCAGCAGAGGGAGCTCATGCATCAGCAATGGGAACCCACGCACCGGAGGGAACCCTTGATATCCAGCGGTGCGAATTTTCCGAGACACAGGCCACCAGACCTCCAGAGCCCTTCTGTGAAGCCGGATTTTCGTCCTGGGCTGGATTCTCGTCTCGAGCCGTTTTTGTCACGGTCCTGAGGGCCTAAAACTGGGCTCCGAGGGCCCAAACTTGTAAAGAAAAATACCACGTCTTGTTTTTCTGCTCGAGCCGCCAGTTCAGACTTCTGAAAAACTGGCTGGGAGTCAGAATCTGAAGGATGTCTGCAGCCAAGTGAGCAAGTGAGCCCTAGCGGGATTGTCCGATGCCTCAGCGTCGATGGGAACCGTAAGGGTACGGCTGGGAACGACCCCAGCGACACGCTATGCGCTGCAAGCGGATCGCATATCGTTTTGCTGAACGGGGCGGAGAACTGAGCTAGGAACAGCTCGTGGCACTGACGCTCAGGAGTGGAGACGTGGATCGCGCGGCGCGCCGAAACGTGGTGGGCCAGAACCGGAGGCGCGACTTCTTTGGTCAACGGCCGCTTGAATCCAAAACGCGGCACAGCGGAGGCCAGTCCGCAAGAAACTTTCCACAAGAAACCCAACCCTGAGACCCCAGGGCGTCCACTGATTCTTGGTCTGGGAACGTCACGCTTTCCATCGCAAAACCATCGAAACCCAAAAAACCCAGGGCACCTTGGAGGCAGGCAGGGCGTTTTTTTGGCAGGGGTCTCCACCGTAGAGGCAGCCGAGGAATGCACCGGAGCTGCATTGGGCACAAAGGCCACGAGAGAGGGGGTGCAGGGCGCGGCGGGCGGAGCACGCTCGGACCGTGAATGTCTTGCACCTGTGTGCCGGAGCACAAGCTAACATGGGCATGGTGAGCCAAAGAGCAATAGAGTCGGATGTGCGACAAGGATGCCAGGGCCTTGGACGCCCATTTCGAGCATTTTCGAGCGGGGCGCGGCCAACGCAAGTGGCCAAGGACGGGGCGAGGATGCAAGGGATGCAAAGGCACCTTTGGGAAGGTTGATCATCCTTACTATGCGGGTTGACAGCATGTGGCGGGATGCCGGGGGGCGATACTCCGAGGTGACCACGCACGCAAATCATGCGAAGCCGGCCGCGCGACACGCGGAGCCAAAGTTCTGGACGGCAGGGCCCGCAGGCGGTCGCAAACGGGCGAGACGCGCGCGGCGTGGCCGTCGGGCAGCCCGCGCCGCGCCGGGGCGCCGCGGCCCGCGGGGCGGCCGGCGGCGCGGCGGCGCCGGCGCAGGCCAGCCGGGGCGCCGCCGCGAACATTCCCCGAGATCCTGGCGACCCAATGTTTTCGAGCTGGACGTTTTCGCCCAATTTCGGGCCCCGTCACCCTCAGAGATCGATCCAGCTCGAACAATGGCGCAGAAAGATCGGGTCCGAGGCTCCAGTCATGGTTTTCACGATGTCACATTTTTTCGAGACGTCGGATCTCGGAGTTTTGCTCTGGCGCGCGCGGGGCCAGCGGGCGGGGCGCGCTGTGGCGCCCTCGGCGGAGCGGCGGGCTCGAGCCGAGGGGGCACACGGTGAGGGCATGTGATGCAGCCAAGCCGCTGCAGTACGGAACGCTCGTCAAGGAACGGAGCTCCTTTTTGGCACCAGGAGACCCTTGGTATACACGAGGAAGGCTGGAGGAAAAAACACGGCATGGCCTAAGGAACAGCAAGCCCCTTCCGAACCCAGAGCGGTCATTAATTCAGCGTCTTGCTGCACGGTGCCAGGATTTTTCTACCTTTTCGAAGGGCGAAACCCGCGCGCGCATAAATTCGCGACCGCGCAAACAGTGCTTGCACAGCCCGCAGGCGGGACCCCCAGCCCCCGAGGCGGCGATTACCACCGCGCCCACCGTTGGCCTTCGGCCTGGGGTCCACCGCCTGCGTTCTCACAGTCGCCCCGCGCGCCAGCCGCCCGCGCGACGTTCAACGGCTCCGACGTGGCCTCGTCATCGTACTCGCCGCGCACGGTGGACTCGGCATCGGAGATGGTGAGCTGGTCTCGGACGCACCAGGCCCTGGGGGAGGTGGAACCACCCTGCCAGGCGAGCCAGCCACATCGCTGCCACCCGTCGGCGGATCCACCTCAGGCGCCGAGGCTCCATGGCGCGCACCACCTCCTGCTTCGCTGACTCAAGCTCCTCGTCGCACTCCTGCGCGCCTCGGCCAGCGCCGCCGGGCACGCCCAGCGCGTCGAGGAGCACGACTGCCTCGCCCTCGGCAGGACTCATAAGGTCCAAGGGCGAGCCCTCCACTTCACCAGCTTGCTCCATCTGCGCAATGATCTCCGCCTCACCTTCCAGCGAGAGCGCCTCGATCGCCTCGAGGTCCTG
>CAUYUJ010018674.1:66054-98554 GCA_963575745.1 Prorocentrum cordatum | reverse complement strand
CGGGAGTGGGGGCGACAAATCGCCTGCGAGATCGGCGCCGCGGAAGGATCACGACGGGCGCGTTCGCCCCACTCTGGCGTGGGGAAGGCGGGGTCCTGAAGGCTAACGGACCTTGGAGGCTGTTCCCCCGGGGAGGAGTGCCAGAGGAGTGCTCGGGAAGACCCGCCCAGCCAGGAGTAGAGGCCTCCTCGATGGGGTCCGAGTAGATGGGGCCGGAGGATCTCGATACATCGGCGCTGCATCGCCGACGTCGGCGGTGCACCGGCGACGTCGGCGTGGAGAAAATTAGGCTCCGCATCGAGCCGCATCGTCGTTGTATCGGCGATGCGGCGCGATCCTCCAGCCCCGTCTGCTCGGACCCCACCCAGGAGGGCTAGAAGGAGAGAGAGCCCCCCCTGGGACCCGCCTCCGCCGGGGCACGCTCCCCTCCTCAGGCCAGCGGGCGATGTGGCTCCGCCACGGGCGTCGAAGACGCCCGGGGGTGCACCTGAACCCTCGATCCTCGGAGCGCTCCGTCCTCGATTATCGTGGACGAGGCTCGGTCCTCATAGCTCGATCTGTACAGTGGAAACCAGTTCAACAGGAAACCTTCCACAAGAAACCCAACACTGGAACCCCAGGGCGTCCATCGATTCTTGGGGTGCGAACGTCACGCCTTCCATAGCAAAACCATGGAAACCCGAGAAACACAGGGCACCCTGGAGGCAAGCAGGGTGTTTCTTGACATGGGCCTCCACTGTATCTCGGGCGGACGTGGCGCTGCCCCTCGAATACTTCGGGTCCACGATCCGCCGGTAGGTGTCGTAGCCGACCGCGAAGTCGCAGCCCTGGCAGAGCCCCGCCTGCGGCGAGGGGGGGCCACGAACCGCGCCAGGGGGCAGAGCACGCCGCGCGCCCGCCTCGGGAAGCCGCACGGCCACCCCGAGCTTTGGCGGCGCGACCGGGGACCCCGAGGCCCGACGTCTTTAAGAGAGGCGAGACATC
The DNA here is from genome assembly GCA_963575745.1 of Prorocentrum cordatum. Taxonomy (NCBI): domain Eukaryota; class Dinophyceae; order Prorocentrales; family Prorocentraceae; genus Prorocentrum; species Prorocentrum cordatum. The sequence goes on along the minus strand of CAUYUJ010018674.1, from coordinate 97,570 downwards.
GTGAGAACCACGACTGGAGCCCGGGGCCCCATCTTGTTTGGACACCCGAGATGGGCACGGAAAGAATGGGCACTATGCCCAACAACAAATGTTGTCCCAAGCCAACAGCGGCCGCTGTTGGGCAGGCGGCCTTCTGTCTCGAATGGACACAGGCCGCGGCGGCGTGGACAGCGAATCCTGTTGAAAATGAACAGGAATTGTTGTTGGGCATTGTACCCATTCTTTCAGTACCCATTTCGGGCGTCCAAATCTTGCAGCGCCATTTCTCGAGGCGGATCCATCAGCGAGGGCCCCGGGGCCCAAACCTGGGCGAAGACGCCTGGCTCGAAAAGATCGAGTCGCCAGGATCTCAGGGGACGTGGAGCGCTTCTTGGAGGCCCTCCCAGCCTTCCAGGAAGCCTGCTCGGGAGCCCCCGGGCCCGCCCGAGCAGCACGCGCGCCCTCTTGGAAGGCCACCCGCCCTCGCCGCACCCCAGTCTGGTACGCCACGGTAGCCTCCTGCAGCAGTTCTGCAACGGCCGACTGTGGACTCTGTAAACATATGTCTACCTATACGACCACGCTTCGGGTGATAAGGAGGTTGTGGGGTGGGGGGAGAGGGGGGGGGAACCAACATCTGACTCAATCGATCTCACTATCGATCTCACTCAACGGGACACCACGGGACACGGGGCACTTGTCGATGCCACCATCGATCTTACTATCAATCTCACTCAACGGGACACCACGGGACACCACGGGCCACCACGGGACACCACGGAACACCCCGGGACACCCCAGGACACCCCTCGATCTCATTATCGGTCTCACTATCGATCTCACTCAACGGGACACCATCGGACACCACGGGACACCTCGGGACACCACATCGATCTCACTATCGATCTCACTATCGATCTCACTTTTTGGGACACCACGGGACACCACGGGACACCACGGGACACCTGTCGATCTCACTACCGATCTCACTATCGATCTCACTTTTTGGGACACCACGGGACACCACGGGACACCAGCGGGACACCGGGGGGACACCACGGGACACCTCGGGACACCACATCGATCTCACTATCGATCTCACTATCGATCTCACTTTTTGGGACACCACGGGACACCACGGGACACCTGTCGATCTCACTACCGATCTCACTATCGATCTCACTTTTTGGGACACCACAGGACACCACGGGACACCAGCGGGACACCGGGGGGACACCGCGGGCCACCGGCCGCCAAAGGAGAACCATTTGGTCCGGCCGCGGCCCAGCCACAGGAGGATTTCGGGACACCAGCGGGACACCGCGGGCCACCGGCCGCCGGATGAGAATCATTTGGTAGTTGGTCCGGCCGCGGCCCAGCCAGAGGAGGATTTCCTCTCTCCCGCCCACGCAACTTCGCCTCGCCCGCACGCACGCATGCACGGCACGCACGACACGAACCCGAAACCGGAATCGATTTCCCAGTAGAGGGGATCTCCCTTCCACGTCATACATATATATATATGTGCACATACGTAAGCATGCATACACATGTGTGTTTGTGTACGTATGTACGTATGGACTTATGGACGTGTGTTCGTACGGACACATGTACGTGTGCATCCTGTATGCCTGCATGTCTGTGCCTGCATGGCGGCGCCTCCAGTGCCGCCCCTGGCGCGCTCCCTGCGCCAATGAGGTACACTGTCGACCCAAGAAATCCGCGCGCGGATCTCCGAAAATGATTGCTTATGCCCTTGCTCCTTCGCCGCCTAAAGCGACATGCATAATTCGCCCCTCCGCTTCAAAATTAAATTCGCCGCCCAATCTTCTGTCAGCACCGCCCCCGCTCCCTGGGAGGGACCCCACATAGCACCGGCTTTGCCGAAGTTCGCACAGCCCACCCCCACGATGGGAAGACAATCGAGACAAGCAGCTAGGAGGAATGATCGCTCCGCCCGCTGCCGCTGCCGCTGCCAGGCAGGCCACCAGCAGAAAGATAAGCCTTGTCGGCGAACAGCGTCGCCCGGGTGATGAGGGCAGTGCGGCCAAGGTCGGTGATGGACCGCACACGCAGGAGCATCTCGTGCATCTCCAAGGCGCCCTCGGACAATTTGCAGGGGAAGGAAACTCACACACCGTCACTCTGCCAGATCACTCCGCATCCTCTCGTCCATTGCTGGTCTGCGCACATCTATGGATTTCGATGTGTAGGGATGCATGCGTAGGTACACCTTCCACGTGTGATTGAGTGGAAAGTATTATGAGGACATTTGCACTAGATGTACCTGATCCGCAGGCGACTGAAATAAGAATGCCCCGAGGGCGACGTCTGCACCAAACTGCATCCGTCCCAGCCCACCTATGTCCCGGTCTCTGACTCTATGATAATATCTGCATGCTTCTCTCTCTCTCTCTGTCTCTCTCTCTCTCTCTCTTCCTTTTCTGAGCTTGCCGGCGCTGAGGCGAGACAGCGCGCTGAATCACGTCTCTTTTACATGTTTTGTCCACGCTCCACACTGGCGCACGCATCGGAACGCTGGAGACTGCCCACGCCGAGCGTTTCTTGCAATGACCGCCGCTAGCGCGCTGAATCACGTCTCTATTGCATGTTTTGTCCACTCTCCACACTGGGCACGCATCGGAACGCTGGAGACTGCCCAAGCCGAGCGTTTTTTGCAATGGCCGCCACCAGCGCGCTGAATCACGTCTTGTTTTGTCCACGCTCCACACTGGCGCGCGCATTGGAACGCTGGAGACTGCCCACACCGAGCGTTTTTTGTAACCACCGCCGCCAGCGCGCTGAATCACGTCTCTTTTGCACGTTTTGACCACGCTCCACGCTGGCGCACGCATCGGAACGCTGGAGACTGCCAACACCAAGCGTATTTTTTGTAATGACCGCTGCCAGCGCGCTGAATCACGTCTCTTTTACATGTTTGTCCACGCTCCACACTGGCGCACGCATCGGAACGCTAGAGACTGCCCGCGCCGAGCGTTGATTTGTAATGACCGCCCCCGCGCGCTGAATCGCGTCTTGTTTTGTCCACGCTCCACACTGGCGCGCGCATCGGAACGCCGGAGACTGCCCACACCCAGCGTTTCTTGCAATGACGGCCGCCTGCGCGCTGAATCACGTCTCTTTTACATGTCGTGTCCACGCTCCACACTGGCGCACTCATCGGAACGCTGGAGACTGCCCACGCCGAGCGTTTTTTGTAATGACGGCCGCCAGCGCGCTGAATCACGTGTTGTTTGACCCACGTTCCACACTAGCGCGCGCATCGGAGCGCTGGAGACTGCCCACACCGAGCGTTTTTTGTAACCACCGCCGCCAGCGCGCTGAATCACGTCTTGTTTTGTCCACGCTCCGCACTAGCGCACGCATCGGAACGCTGGAGACTGCCCGCGCCGAGCGTTTTTTGCAATGGCCGCCGCCAGCGCGCTGAATCACGTCTCTTTTACATGTTTTGTCCACGCTCCACACTGGCGCACGCATCGGAACGCTGGAGGCTGCCTGCGCCGAGCGTTTTTTTGTAATGTCCGCCGCCAGCGCGCTGAATCACGTCTTGTTTTGTCCACGTTCCCCTTTACCGCGCGCATCGGAACGCTGGAGACTGCCCACACCTAGCGTTTTTTGTAACCACCGCCGCCAGCGCGCTGAATCACGTCTCCTTTACATGTCGTGTCCACGCTCCACACTGGCGCACTCATCGGAACGCTGGAGACTGCCCACGCCGAGCGTTCTTTGTAATGACGGCCGCCAGCGCGCTGAATCGCGTCTTGTTTTGTCCACGCTCCACACTAGCGCAAACATCGGAACGCCGGAGACGTCCCACACGGAGCGTTTTTGCAATGACCGCCGCCAGCGCGCTGAATCACGTCTCTGTTGCATGTGGTGTCCACGCTCCACACTGGCGCACGCATCGGAACGCTGGAGACTGCCCACGCCGAACGTTTTTTGTAACCACCGCCGCCAGCGCGCTGAATCACGTCTTGTTTTGTCCACGCTCCACACGAGCGCACGCATCGGAACGCTGGAGACTGCCCACGCCGAGCGTTTGGAAGGCGATCTGATATGTTTGTTTTGCGGAAGTCTCAAGCGGAATCACACTGTCAGACGCTAACCCAGTTTGGCCGTTCTACGATTGAAAGGGGGGAGGGATGCATCTGGAATTCCCGACTCGGCCCCGAGTGCAACATTGTCCCGGGGCCCCGTGGCCTAACGGGAGGCCTACCGTGTCTTCCTCGGTCCCCACGGTCTCCACTTTTTAATCCAGCGGGTTGACCGCCGCCAGCGCGCTGAATCACATCTTGTTTACATGTTTTGTCCACGCTCCACACTGGCGCACGCATCGGAACGCTGCAGACTGCCCACGCCGAACGTACTTTTTGTAACCACCGCCGCCAGCGCGCTGGATCACGTCTTGTTTTGTCCACGCTCCACACCTAGCGCACGCATCGGAACTCTGGAGACTGCCCACACCGATAATGACCGCCGCCAGCGCGCTGAATCACGTCTGTTGTACATGTTTTGTCCACGCTCCACACTGGCGCACGCATCGGAACGCTGAAAGCTGCCCACACCGAGTGTTTTTGTTGCAATGACCGCCGCCAGCGCGCTGAATCACATCTGTTGTACATGTTTTGCCCACGCTCCACACTGGCGCACGCATCGGAACGCTTGAGACTGGCCACACCGAGCGTTTTCTGCAATGACCGCCGCCAGCGCGCTGAATCACGTCTCTTTTACATGTTTGTCCACGCTCCACACTGGCGCACGCATCGGAACGCTGGAGACTGCCCACGCCGAGCGTTTTTTGTAATGACTGCCGCCAGCGCGCTGAATCACGTCTCTTTTATATGGTTTGTCCACGCTCCACACTGGCGCACGCATCGGAACGCTGGAGACTGCCCACGCCGAACGTTTTTTGTAACCACCGCCGCCAGCGCGCTGAATCACGTCTTGTTTTGTCCACGCTCCACACTAGCGCACGCATCGGAACGCTGGGAACTGCCCACACCGAGCGTTTGGAAGGCGATCTGATTATTTGATTTGCGGAAGTCTCAAGCGGAATCACAGCTTCAGACGCTGACCCCATTTAGCCGTTCTAATATTAACAAGGGTAAGAGGTGCGTCTGGAATTCCCGACTCGGCCCCGAGTGCAACATTGTCCCGGGGCCCCGTGGCCTAACGGGAGGCCGACCGTGTCTTCCTCGATCCCCACGGTCTCCACTTTTTTAACCCAGCGGTCTGTAGGAGACACCAGCGCAGCCGAAACTGAAGCGATAACAACATTCCGAGCCAGGATTGTGGCAGGCGCAATGCGACAGCATCCCTTCGAGCAAGGGTTGGCTGGCGCTGAGCGACAGCACCATTTCGAGTTTGAGTGCCGCCAGCCTTGAGGCGAGATCCATCGGACCATGGAGCCACGAGTTCGGAGCGTGGGACCACCCACCGCACGGATTCCAGGAGGAGGAGGAGGATGCGGAGGAGGAGGAGGAGGAGGATGAGGATGAGGAGGCAGAGGAGGAGGAGCAGGTGCACTACAGAGGGCCTGGCTTCCGAACATAACCCTTCGCAGAAACACGTGTTTGCCAGCGTGGGCCGCAGACAGGACACGATTGCACGGTGGGTGTGCAACTGTGTGGTGCAAACTATGTGATGTAAACTATGTGGTGCAATGTACGTGGTGCAACGCATGTGGTGCAAGCTACGTCGTGCAAGCCATGTGGTGCAAGCTATGTGGTGCAGGCTACATGGTGTAAGCTCTGTGGTGGGATATATGCGTTGAAGGCTACCTGGTGTCGGCAATATCGTGCATTCGATGTGGTGTAAGCTACGCGGGGTAAGCCAACTGATGAAATCTACGTTGTGAAATTATTTCTTGTCAATTCGTGAGTTGTCAACTCCACTGCTCGCGCAACCATCGCACCCTGCACCGGCAAGTTGTGCGGCAAAACCCATGCGGCCACGATTAAGGCTGCCGATTGGCACTTACTAGCGCGTCTGTGCGGCCGCGCTGGCGCGCCAACACTCGCGCGCAGGGCGACCAGCTGGTTCGGCACAACGGATGCGGCCGCAATGGAGCTTACTGATGGGAACTTCCAAGCGCGTCTCAAAGGCCACGATGTCGCGCGGTCACTTCAGCGCGGGTCGGCGACTCGGGCGGGAACTGTATCATGATGACACCGACAACGGCGGCAACGATGATGATACTAGCGATGGTTGTGGCGATGATGGCGATGAGGACGACAGGGCCAATGACGGCGCCGATGCTGGTGACGACAACGACGACGACGATGATGATGATGATGATGATGATGATGATGATGATGATGATGATGATGCTGGTGGAGGCGATAATAATAATACTAATAATAATAATATTATTAATAATAATAAAAATAATAATAATAATAATAATAATAATAATAATAATAATAATAATAATAATAATTATGATGATGATGATGATGATGATGATAGTGCCCATGTTTCGGTGATGATTGTGCTTGTGCTGATGATGGCGGCACGGGCGGCGATTGGCAATGACGGTAACGGCGTTGATGCGGTGGCGCTGGTGAGGGTGATGGTGAGGAAGTGCGCGCGCAAAAAGTCAAGCCATCTGGCAAACTTGGCGTTGACAAGCAGGTTGTATGTTATTGAGTACAGATGTAAATATCCGCCGATCCGGCGTGTGAGTTTGAAAAAGCCTCAGCTACAGCCTACAGCCTACAGCCTGAGCTTCAGCTCTGCTGGAGGGGGGCCGAGGTGGCTCTTCCGGGGAAGGGGGGGAGGGGGGGGGGGGACGAGTTGTGCTCCGTTTTCTGGGGGGGCTCCTAGGGCTTGTCGCGGCTACCCGCGTGTCTCTGGGAAGGGCATTTTTTGACACCCCTCACGAGGATCGTAGCCTCCGAGGGGGTCCCGAACTCGAGTACCCCCCCTTCCCGCCCCAAGAAGCTCTCAAGAGGCCCCCAAGAGCCCCCAAGAAGCTCCCAAGAGGCCCCCAAAAAGCTCCAAGAGGCCCCAACGAGGCCCCCAAGAGGCCCCAAAGTGGCCCCAAGAAGCCCCGCAACTGCCCAAGAGGCCTGGGGGGGCCTCAAAGCTGCCTCCCAGAGGCCCCAAAGAGGCCAACCACGAGATCCCAACCAAGATCCATGAGGCCTCTGACCGACCACCCAGGCACGGTGGCGGGATAGGCCGAAGGCCACTAGATCCGCCGCCCCCTGCTTGCAGGGGTGCACGGCGTGCTGGATGAGCTGTCAGGTTTTGGTTTTGGTTCTTTTTCTAAAAGAACTCCCCAGTGGGCTTCGGCCCATCCCGCCGGCCACCCGGAAAGGATGCCCAGGAGCTCAATTCCCCAATTTCCTGCCCCAGACGGTTCCAAGATGGCCTCCAAGATGCCTCTAAGACGGCCAGGATGGTCTCTAAGACGGCTAAGATGGCCTTATGATGCCTCCAAGACGGCCCAAGATGTACCCAAGACGGCCTAAGATAGCCTCAAGATGGCCCAAGACGGCCCAAGAGGCCCCAAAGAGGCCTCCAAGATGGCCCAAGAGGCCTCCAAGACGTTCTCCAGGAGAGCCCGAAGAGGCCAAAATCATTGGTTTTCCTTAGGTTTTTGAAGGTTTGTTGCGTTTTCTTCTTTTCGGCCTTCCGACGGCCCAAGAGGCCCCCAAGATCGCCCAAGAGGCCTCCAAGAAGGCCCTATGACGGCCCAAGGGCCCCCCAAGACGGCCCCAAGAGCGCCCCAAGACGGCCCAAGAGGCCTCCAAGACGCCCAACATGGCCTCCAAGACGGCCCTGAAGCGCCCCAAGAGGGCCCCAAGACGGCCCAGAGAGGCCCCCAAGACGGCTCCAGACGGCGTCAGACGGACCAGGAACGCCCTAAGACGGCCAAAGAGACCCCCAGGAAGCCCCCAAAGGCCCCCAAGAGGCCCAAGGAGGCCCCCAAGATGCCTCCAAGAGGCCTCGAAGAGGCCCCCAAGAAGCCCCCAACAGACCCCAAGGGTGCCCCAAGAGACTCCTAACAACCCTCATCCTCCTACTCTATTTCTTCCTCTTCCTCTTCCTGTTCATAATCATTCTCTCCCATGTGTTCCCCGAAAGCTTTCCAAACCGACTCGGGGAACTCATGGTCCGATAGCTTGGCCAAGCTCTAGTCCAACTTTCGGCCACATCGGCGTTTCCAAAAAGGCAGGGGGCGGCGGTGATTCGCCGTAGGCGTCTTCGATCGGCCGCCCCCTTCTGCTTCAGCAAAGGGGTGCCCGGCGTGCCAAATCCTATCGGTTTTGGTTTTGGTTCTTTTTCCAAAAGAACTCCCACCGGGGTCCCGGGATTTTTTCCACGGCCCCAATTTTCGGTCCAGACCGCTCCAAGATGGCCTCCAAGATGGCCAAGATGGCCTCCAAGATGGTCCAAGATCGCCTCCGAGTCCGCCCAAGATTGTCCAAGGCGGCCTCCAAGACGGCCCAAGAGAGTGCAAGAGTGCCCCAGACGGGCCAAGAGGCCCCCCAGAGGCCTCCCAGACGGCCCAAGATGCCTCCAAGAGGTCCTCCAGGAGGGCCCGAAGAGGCTAAAATCATTGTTTTTCCTTGGTTTTTGAAGGATTTTGGAATTTGCTTTTTCTCGGCATTCCGACGGCTCAAGACGGCCCAAGAGGCACCCAAGATCGCCCAAGAGGCCCCCAAGAGGGCCCCATGACAGCCCAAGTGGTCTCCAAGATGGCCCCAGGAGGGCCCCAAGACGGCCCAAGTGGCCTCCAACACGCCCACGATGGCCTCCAAGACGCCCAAGATGGCTTCCAAGACGGCCCCGAAGCGCCCCAAGAGGGTCCCCCGTTGGCCCAGAAAGGCCCCCAAGACGGCTCCCGACGGCGTCAGACGTGCCAGGAACCCACCAAGATGGCCGAAGTTGGCTCGAAGCTGGCCCCAAAGGGCCCAAGAGGCCCCCAAGAGGGCCTCCAGGAAGGCCAGAAGAGGCCAAAAACATAGATGTTCCTGAGGTTTTTGACGGATTTTGACATCTTCTTCTTTTCGGCATTCCGACGGCCCGAGACGGCCCAAGAGCCCCCAGAGATCGCCAAAAGATCGCCCAAGAGGCCTCCAAGACGGCCAAGATGACCTTCAAGACGCCCACGTGTTCCCCGAAGGCTTTCCAAACCGATTCGGGGAACACATGGTCCGATGGCTTGGCAGGTCTGGCCTCAACGTTCGGCCTCACAAGACGGCCAGGATGACCTCCAAGACGGCCCCAGATGGCCTCCGAGTCCGCCCAAAATGGTCCAAGACGGCCTCCAAGACGGCCTCAGAGAGTTCAAGACGGCCCAAGACGGCCCAAGAGGCCCCCCAGAGGCCTCCCAGACGTTCCAAGAGCCCTCCAAGAGCTCCTCCAGGAGGGCCCGAAGAGGCCAAAATCAATGATTTTCCTTAGGTTGTTGAAGGATTCTGGAATTTGCTTCTTCTCGGCATTCCGACGGCTCAAGACGGCCCAAGAGGCCCCCAAGATCGCCCAAGAGGCCCCCAAGAGGGCCCCATGACGGCCCAAGTGGCCTCCAACACGCCCACGATGGCCTCCAAGACGCCCAAGATGGCTTCCAAGACGGCCCCGAAGCGCCCCAAGAGGGTCCCCCGTTGGCCCAGAAAGGCCCCCCAGACGGCTCCCGACGGCGTCAGACGTGCCAGGAACCCACCAAGATGGCCGAAGTTGGCTCGAAGCTGGCCCAAGACGGCCCAAGAGGCCCCCAAGAGGGCCTCCAGGAAGGCCAGAAGAGGCCAAAAACATATATTTCCCTGAGGTTTGGGACGGATTTTGGCATTTCCTTCTTTTTCGGCATTCCGACGGCCCGAGACTGCCCAAGAGCCCCCAAAGATCGCCGAAAGATCGCCCAAGAGGCCTCCAAGACGGCCAAGATGACCTTCAAGATGCCCACGTGTTCCCCGAAGGCTTTCCAAACCGATTCGGGGAACGCATGGTCCGATGGCTTGGCAGGTCTGGCCTCAACGTTCGGCCACATAGGCGCTTCCAAAAAGGCAGGGGGCGGCGGTGATTCGCCGTAGGCGTCTTAGATCCGCCGCCCCCTGTCGATTCATCGCAGGGGTGCCTGGCGTGCTGGACCCTTTCGGTTTTGGCTCTGGTTCTTTTTCCAGAAGAACTTCCCCTGGGGCTTCGGCCCGTCCCGCCGGGGTCCCGGGAGGCTCTTCCAGGAGCGCAAACTCCGGAAACAATCCTCCCTGAAACGGCCGTTTCGCTCGGGACAACCTCACAAAATCGCGAAGATGGCCCAAGATGGCCTCCAAGTCCGCCCAAGATGGTCCAAGACGGCCTCCGAGACGGCCCCAAAAAGTCCAAGACGGCCCAAGACGGCCCAAGAGGCCCCCCAGAGGCCTCCCAGACGGCCCTCGAGGCCTCCAAGAGGTCCTCCAGGAGGGCCCGAAGAGGCCAAAATCATTGATTTTCTGGTCTTTCAAGGATCTTGGAATTTGCTTCTTCTCAGCATTCCGACGGCTCAAGACGGCCCAAGAGGCACCCAAGATCGCCCAAGAGGCCCCCAAGAGGGCCCCATGACGGCCCAAGTGGCCTCCAAGATGGCCCCAAGAGGGCCCCAAGACCGCCCAAGAGGCCTCCAACACGCCCAAGATGGCCTCCAAGACGCCCAAGATGGCCTCCACAACGGCCCCGAAGCGCCCCAAGAGGGTCCCCGTTGGCCCAGAAAGGCCCCCAAGACAGCTCCCGACGGCGTCAGACGTGCCAGGAACCCACCAAGATGGCCGAAGTTGGCTCGAAGCTGGCCCAAGACAGCCCAAAGAGGCCCCCAAGAGGGTCTCCAGGAAGGCCAGAAGAGGCCAAAAACATATATTTCCCTAAGGTTTGGGACGGATTTTGGCATTTCCTTCTTTTCGGCCTTTCGACGGCCCGAGACGGCCCAAGAGCCCCGAAAGATCGCCGAAAAGTCGCCCAAGAGGCCTCCAAGACGGCCCAGATGACCTTCAAGATGCCCACGTGTTCCCCGAAGGCTTTCCAAACCGATTCGGGGAACACATGGTCCGATAGCTTGGCAGGTCTGGCCTAAACGTTCGGCCACATAGGCGCTTCCAAAAAGGCAGGGGGCAGGCGTTTTCGATCCGCCGCCTCCTGTCGATCCATCGCAGGGGTGCCTGGCGTGCTGGATCCTTTCGGTTTTGGCTCTGGTTCTTTTTCTAAAAGAACCCCCCCTGAGGCGTCGGCCCGTCCCGCCGGGGTACTGGGAGGCTCTCCCAGGACTGCAAAGTCCACAACAAATCCTCCAAGACGGCTCAAGATGGCCTCCAAGATGGCCACGTTGGCCCAAGATGGCCTCCAAGATGGTCCAAGATGGCCTCCAAGTCCGCCCAAGATGGTCCAAGACGGCCTCCAAGACGGCCCAAGAGAGTCCAAGACGGCCCAAGACGGCCCAAGAGGCCCCCCAGATGCCTCCAAGACGGCCCAAGAGGCCTCCAAGAGGTCCTCCATGAGGGCCCGAAGAGGCCAAAATCATTGATTTTCCCTAGGTTGTTGAAGGATTTTGGAATTTGCTTCTTCTCGGCATTCCGACGGCTCAAGACGGCCCAAGAGGCACCCAAGATCGCCCAAGAGGCCCCCAAGAGGGCCCCATGATGGCCCAAGTGGCCTCCAAGGCGGCCCCAAGAGGGCCCCAAGACGGCCCAAGAGGTCTCCAACACGCCCAAGATGGCCTCCAAGACGCCCAAGATGGCCTCCAAGACGGCCCCGAAGCGCCCCAAGAGGGCCGCAAGTCGGCCCAGAAAGGCCCCCAAGACGGCTCCCGACGGCGTCAGACGTGCCAGGAACCCACCAAGATGGCCGAAGTTGGCTCGAAGCTGGCCCAAGACGGCCCAAGAGGCCCCCAAGAGGGCCTCCAGGAAGGCCAGAAGAGGCCAAAAACATTGATTTCCCAAAGGTATTTGACGGATTTTGACATTTGCTTCTTTTCGGCCTTCCGATGGCCCGAGACGGCCCAAGAGGGCCCCAAGACGGCCCCAAGAGGCCCCCAAGACGGCACAGGAGGCCTTTTAAGACGCCCAAGATGGCCTCCAAGACGGCCCTGGAGCATTCCAAGAGGGCCCCAAGTCGGCCCATAGAGGCCCCCCAAACGGCTCCCGACGGCGTCAAGCGGACCAGGAGGCCACCAAGACGGCCGAACATGGCCCTAAGATGGCCCAAGACGGCCCAAGAGGCCTCCAAGAGGGCCTCCAGGAAGGCCCGAAAAGGCCAAAATCATTGATTTGCCATGGGTTTTTGAAGGATTGTGGCATTTGCATTTTTCTGCCTTCCGACGGCCCGAGACGGCCCAAGTGCCCACAAAGATCGCCCAAGAGGCCCGAGACACGGCCCCAAGAGGTCCCCAAGACGGCCCAAGATATCTCCAAAACGCTCAAGATAGCCTCCAAGACGGCCGAAGAGCCCTCCAAGACGTCCTCCAAGAAGGCCCGAAAGGGTCAGAATGGCCTCCAGACGGCCAAGATGACCTTCAAGATGCCCACGTGTTCCCCGAAGGCTTTCCAAACCGACTCGGGGAACACATGGTCCGATAGCTTGGCAGGCCTCTGGCCACAACCTTCGGCCACATAAGCGCTTCCAAAAAGGCAGGGGGCGGCGGTGATTCGCCGAAGGCGTCTTCGATAAATGCAGAGTGAGAAGGTGAGGGAGGGAGAAAGAGAGGAGGGACAAGGGCGAAGGCGGATCACATCAGTCGGAGCGCCCCGGATCGGCGGCACTGCCCGGAGGCCACTACAATATATATATATATATATATATATATATATATATATATATATAGGCGGGTCCGGGATCCAAGACGCCGGACCCCCAACCATTGCAAACGCTGGCAGCGAGAAAACGGCCACCCCTGCGAGTCCCACTGGGGCCCTTTGCGGGGGGCCCACCGTTCCTGGCCCGACTCCCCTTCGTTGTTTCTCGGAAGCATGGAACTTCTCCTACCCCGGATTCAAGACGCCACTCCGAAAACCATGCTTTTCGCAAGCGAAAATGTTGTTTTCCTATGCGACAGTGTCGTTTTGCTCAGCGAACGTGTTGTCTTCCTCAGCGAACGTGTGGTTGTCCTAAGCCAACGTGTGCTTTTCCCAAACGAACGAGTGGTTTTCCTGAGGAACGCGTGGTTTTCCTAAGCGAACGCGTAGTTGTCCTAAGCGAGAGTGTGGCTTTCTTATGCAGTAGTAGTACTAGTACTAGTACTAGTAGTAGTAGTAATAGTAGTACTAGCACTAGTACGAGTACTAGTACTAGTACTAGTAGTAGTAGTAGTAGTAGTAGTAGTAGTAGTAGTAGTAGTAGTAGTAGTAGTAGTAGTAGTAGTAGTAGTAGTAGTAGTAGTAGTAGTAGTAGTAGTAGTAGTAGTAGTAGTAGTAGTAGTAGTAGTAGTAGTAGTAGTAGTAGTAGTAGTAGTAGTAGTAGTAGTAGTGGTAGTAGTAGTAGTAGTAGTAGTACTAGTAGTAGTCGTCGTAGAAGTAGTAGCAGTAGTAGTAGTAGTAGTAGTAGTAGGAGGAGGAGGAGGAGGAGGAGGAGGAGGAGGAGGAGGAGGACGAGGAGGAGCGGCATCAACAGAAGCATGGCATCTGCCTTTTCAGCGGCCTACGGGGATCAATTTCTATGCCTGGCCCCCCGTCTTGTGCGTCCTCCTGTTTATGAAGGGATTCTGAAAGATTCTGAAGATCCTAAGGGATTGGAGAGGATGTTGATGATTCCCTGACGGATTCTAAAGGATTCTCAGGGATCCTGAGGGATTCTGACGGATTCTGAAGATCCTGAGGGATTCCGAGGATTCTGAGGGATTCTGAGGATCCTCCAGCATCCTAAGGGATACTGTAGGATTCTGAAGGATTCTGAAGGATCCTGACGGATGCTGAAGATTCTGATGGATTCTGAAAGATTCTGAAGGATCCTGAAGGATTCTTTTGGATTCCGATGGATTCTGGTGTTCCTGAAGGATTCCTAGGGATTCTTAGGAACCTGACGGATTCTTAAGGGTTCTGAAGACCCTCGAGGATTCTGACGGATTCTGAGGACCCTAAGGGATTAGAAAGGATCCGGATGATTCTCTGACGGGTTCTAAAAAGGATTCTCAAGGATCCTGAAGGATTCTGAAGATCCTGACGGAGTCCGAGGATGCTGAAGGATTCTGAGGATCCTCCGGGATCCTGAGGGATACTGTAGGATTCTGAAGGATTCTGACGGATTCTGAAGATTCTGATGGCTTCTCAAGGATCCTGAGGGGTTCTGAGGATTCTGAAGGATTCTGACGGATTCTGAAAATCCTGAGGGATTCAGATGGTTCTGAGGGATTCTGAGGATCCGCAGGGTTCCTGAGGGATTACCAGGGGTTCGGAAGGATTCTGACGGATTCTGAGGACTCTGAGGATCCTGGGGGATTCTTGTGGATTCTGATGGATCCCGAGGATCCTGAGGGATTGTGGTCGAGGGATCTTCAGGATCCTAAAGGCTCCAAAGGGATTCGGAGGATCCTGAAAGATCCTGGAGGGTTCTGAACGATTCTGAGGATTCTGCGGGAGTCTGAGGGTCCTGAGGGATCCTGAGGATCCTCAGAGATCGTAAGGGATCCTCAAGGGTCCTGAGGGATTCTGAAAGATCCTGAGCCCTGACCCCCTGGGCCCTCAGCCCTGGGCCCTGAGCCCAGGGCCCCGTGTCCTCAGCCCTCAGCCTTGGGCTCTACGTTCCGAACCCTGAGCCCTGAACCCTCCGCCTGGGGGGCCTGACTGTTTTCTCTTAAAATACAAACAAAACGTCTGGGGTCTTGAATCCCGGACCCGGCTATACATATACATATATATTTATGTGTGTATATATATGTGTATATCTATATCTATATATATATATATATAAGGTTGCATTGGCGCTTCGCGCCATGCACCTTGTTCCTTGAAGCTTTGGAATGGCCGGCCCGTGGTGCCATCCTTGTTTCCATTTTAGCCGCGGTCCGCTGGTTCGTACTTCGGAAAAGCGCAGGAAGAGCAGAAAGGGGGGCAATCAACTTAGGACGGGCCAAAACTGCGAGTTGGAGGCCGCGGGCGCATGGAATGGCGCATATGAGTGGGGGCCGCGCGGGAAACAGCTGGAATCCCGGGTTCGCAACAGAATTTCCGGAAAATTGGTTGCGAACCTGGGATTATGAGCATAATGCGCCGATTCTCAGGGAATATCAGATGAAGGGGGCGCGGGGCGGCGGAGTATGCGATTTCGAGGGCGGCGGGTTTGACGGGCAGGGTGTTGGTCGGCTTGGCTCTTATGAGCCGTCGGGACCCCCTTTTGAGGGCCGCTGGGCCGCCTTGGGGCGCTGAAGCCCTTCGAGTGGGTTCGCTGGGGTTCTCCCGGAGCCTTGTGGAGCGGTCTGGCGGTTGCTGTTCTGGGGCTTTTCAAAACGCTCTGGGAGCCCCTTGGGCCGTTGTGGATCGGTTTGGGGGGCTTCTTGGGCGGTCTTGGAACGTGGGAAACCCGAAGAAGCGAGGACGCTGAAAACATTGAAAAACTAATGGGAAAGTAACATTTTTGAATGTTGTTGGAGCCTCACCGAAACGTCTTAGGGGGCCTCCCGAGGCCCTGTGGAGCTCTTTTGGGGCTTCCTTGGGCTCTTTCGGGGCGTGAGGCTCGTATTTTCAGATCGGGGTCCCTCCTAGGGCTCCTCTTTGGGCCGTCTTGGAACGTTCGTGGGCCATCTCGGACGCGTCTTGGGCTATCTTGGGGCTTTCTCAGAGCGCTCTGGGAGCTTCTTGGGCAGTTGCGGGGCGGTTTTGGGAGCTTCTTGGGCGGTCTTGGAGCGTCGGACACCCGAAAAAGCGAGGACGCTGAAAAACTTGAAAAACCAATGGAAAAATAACAATTTGCGATGTTTTTGGAGCCTCGCTGGAACTACTTAGGGGGTTTCCCGAGGCCCTGTGGAGCTCTCTTGGGGCCTCCTTGGGCCTTCTCGGGGCGGGAGGTTCGTATTTTCAGTTCGTGGTACCCCCTGGGGCCCCTTTTGGGCCGTCTTGGAGCGTTCGTGGGCCATCTCGGGCGCGTCTTGTACCGTCTTGGGGCGCTCTCAGCGCGCTCTGGGAGCGTCTTGGGCCGTCTTGGAGCGGTTTTGGGAGCTTCTTGGGCGGTCCGGGAGCGTCGGAAACCCGAAAAAGCGAGGACGCTAAAAACATTGAAAAACCAATGGAAATTCAATGATTTTGTTCTCTCGGGCCCCCTATGAGAACGGTCTTGGGGCTCTCGCGGAGGGTCTTCAAGGCTACCCGGGTGCTATCCTGGACTGTCTTGGGTGTCTCTGTGGGCTTGCGCCGACCGATTTGGCACTGCCGCCCGCCTGCGTGCACGCCTTGGAAAGGAGTTTCGGCCGCCCCCGTGGCACGGATCCGAAGGGTCCCGTTTCGGGGGGGGGGTCCGCACCCCCGGAATTATAAAAATATAGAAAAGGGAATATGTGTGTGTGGCGTCGGAAAGCAATGGAGGTTGATGGATGACGACACGCGCCCCGAATTGTCAGATTGAATACGGATTCGCGCACCGGACGCATGCTAAGTCAACGCGACTGAACCGCGTGGTGAGATGAAACTGTGGGTTCTGCACGAGATTGCTAAAACCATATGGTGTCGCAAGGGGTCAGCAAGTTCGCGCGGGCAGACAATCTGCACGAATGGCATTGAAAACCAACGTGGTCTAATGTTCTTTTGCTGCTGTGATGAAAAAAGACTACTATGGAGTGAGTTCGGCATGCGTGCGCGCGTGTGCACTGCGTGCGTCTTATGGTATAAAAGGCTCTTTAAACTGATCTTTTGAAATGAACGAATGCATGCGCACTGTATTACTTGACAGGAATGGCGGGGAAGGGGTCGATACTGAGTGGAAGAACCCACCTGTTGGGGTCCACGCTGGCACGCGTCTTCCATGTCTGCGCGATTTCCCATACGTGCGAAGAAGGAAAGGAAACGGAGGAAACTGCGAACAGCAAAGTTGACCCATGCTCCCCCTGCGAAATGCACATTCAAGACGGCCAACATTGCTTCCAAGAGGCCCCCAAATGGCCCAAGAGGTCTCCAAGACAGCCCATGATACCCCCATGACGGCCCAAAGGGGGGGACCCAGACGAGCGACTCGAACGGACATTTCGAGCCCAATAGCCCGAACAAGCCCCCCAGGAGGCTCCCAGGAGGCCGCAAGGCTCCAAGAGGCCCCCTCCAGGAAGGCCCGTAGAGGCGAAAATCATTGATTTTCCTTAGGTTTTCGAAGGATCTTGGTATTTGCGCCTTTTCGGCATTCCGTCGGCCCAAGACGGCCCAAGAGGCCCCCAAGGTCGCCCCAAGATCGCCCAAGAGGCCTCCAAGATGGCCCCATGACGGCCCAACAAGCCCCCAAGACGGCCCCAAAACGGGCCAAGAGGCCTCCAAGACGCCCAAGATGGCCTCTAAGAGGGCCCTGGAGCGCCCCAAGAGGGCCCCAAGTCGGCCCAGAGAGGCCCCAAAGACGGCTCCCGACGGCGTCAGACGTGCCAGGAGCCAACCAAGATAGCCGAAGATGGCCTTCAGATGGCCCAAGACGGCCCAAGAGGCCTCCAAGAGGGCCTCCAGGAAGGCCCGAAAAGGCCAAAATCATTAATTTGCCATGGGTTTTTGAAGGATTGTGGCATTTGCTTTTTTTCGGCCTTCCGACGGCCCGAGACGGCCCAAAAGCCCCCAAAGATTTCCCAAGACGGCCCCAAGAGGTCCCCAAGACGGCCCAAGAGGCCTCCAAAACGCTCAAGATGGCCTCCAAGACGGCCCAAGAGCCCTCCAAGACGTCCTCCAAGAAAGCCCGAAAGGGTCAAAATGGCCTCCAGACGGCCAAGATGACCTTCAAGATGCCCACGTGTTCCCCGAAGGCTTTCCAAACCGATTCGGGGAACACATGGTCCGATAGCTTGGCAGATCTGGCCTCAACGTTCGGCCACATAGGCGCTTCCAAAAAGGCAGGGGGCGGCGGTGATTCGCCGTAGGCGTCTTCGATCCTCCGCCCCCTGTCGATTCATCGCAGGGGTGCCTGGCGTGCCGGACGATATCACTTTTGTTTTTGGTTCTTTTTCCAAAAGAACTCCCGCTGGGGCTCCGGCCCGTCCCGCCGGCCACCCGGAAGACCCGCTTGCAAACGGTTTTCCTGCCCCAGACGGCCCCAAGATGGCCTCCAAGACGGCCAAGATGGCCTCCAAGACGGGCAAGATGGCCTCCAAGACGGCTCAGATGGCCCCAATATGCCTCCAGGACGGCCCAAGATGTACCCTAGACGGCCTAGGATGGCCTCAAGATGACCCAAAACGGCCCAAGAGGCCCCCAAGAGGCTTCCAAGACGGCCCAAGAGGCCTCCAAGAGGTCCTCCAGGAAGGCCCGAAGAGGCAAAATCATGGATTTTCCTTTGATGTTTGAAGGATTTTGGCATTTGCCCTTTTCCGCTTTCCGCCGGCCCCAGACGGCCCAAGAGGACTCCAAGACGCCCAAGATGGCCTCCAAGACGGCCAAGATGGCCTCCAAGATGCCTCCAAGACGGCCAAGATGGCCCTCAAGACGGCTAAGATGGCCCCAAGATGCCTCCAAGACGGCCCAAGATGCATCCAAGACGGACTTAGATGGACCCAAAAGGCCCCCAAGAGGCCTCCAAGATGGCCCAAGAGGCCTCCAAGAGGTCCTCCAGGAAGGCCCGAAGAAGTAAAAATCATTGATTTTCCATCGTTGTTTGAAGGATTTGGGGATTTGCGCCTTTTCGGCATTCCGACGGTCCAAGACGGCCCAAGAGGCTCCCAAGACCGCCCCCAGATCGCCCAAGAGGCCTCCAAGATGGCCCCGTGACGGCCCATGACGCCCCCAAGACCGCCCCAAGAGGGCCCGAAGACGGCCCAAGACGGCCTCCAAGACGCCCAAGATGGCCTCCAAGACGGACCCGAAGCGCCCCAAGAGGGCCCCAAGTCGTTTCAGAGAGGCTCCCAAGACGGCCCCCGACGGCGTCAGACGGGCCAGGAACGCCATAAGACGGCCAAAGAAGCCCCCGAGAAGCCCCAAAAGGGTCCCAAGAGGCCCTCAAGAGGCCCCAAGAGAGCCCAAGATAGCCCCAACATGGTCTCCAAGACAGTCCCAAGATGGTCCAATCGAGCCCAAGAGTGCCTCAAGAGGCTCCGAAGAGGCAAACCCCTTCTGCTTTTTCCTTCTTCTCCTCCTCCTCCCCTTCCTCCCCCCCGCGTTCCCCGAAACCTTTCCAAACCGACCCGGGGAACACATGGTCCGATAGCTTGGCCAAGCTCTAGCCCAGCTGTCGGACACATAGGCGCTTCCACAAAGGCAGGGGGCGGCGGCGATTCGCCGTAGGCGTCTTCGATCCGCCGCCCCCTGTCGACCTGGGCCGGCACGGGAACGGAAAGAGCGCTTCAGATTCAGAAACTGACCCGTGTCTCTAGTGCTTCTTGGAAGTCTTCTTGGGGCCATGATGGGGCTCTTTAGGACCCGTTTGGGGCCCTCCTGGGCACTCCTCAGCCGTTTTGGGCCGTCTCGGGGCGTGTTGGATGCCTTTGGCCGTCTTGGGGCTCCCTTGGGGCTCTCTCAGGAGCCTCTTGGGGCCTTCTTGGTGCTCTCTTGGGAGCCTCCAGGGGCCCTCTCGGGCCGTCTTGGGGCCATATTGGGCAGTCGTGGGGCTCTCTTGGGCCGTCTCGGGGCCCTCTTGGAAGCCTCGTGGGCCGTCTTGGGACGATCCTTGGGGCCTCTTGGGCCGTTCTTGGTATCGAACAGGCCAAATGGCCGTTCCGCTCATTATTTTACGAGGCGGACGGGCCATTAGCATGGGCCAGGTTGGGGCCAGCTTGGGCAGTCTTGGGCCCCTCTTGGGCTGTCTTGGAGCCTCTTCGGCCGTCTTGGGATACTCTTGGAAGCCTCTTGGACCGTCTTGGGAAGATCTTTTGGGCCTCTTGGGCCGTCTTGGGCCGTTCTTGGCATCGAGCAGCCCAAATGGCCGTTCCACTCGTCATTTTACGAGGCGAAGGGCCTATTAGACTTTCCGACTGGCCGTCCCCCCCCCCCTGGACCCCCCCCTTGGGCTGACGCCCTACCTAGAACGGAACCGCGTGAATGCTCATTCCGTCATTCATCGCGGGGGTGCCTGGCGTGCTGGACCCTCTCGGTTTTGGTTTTGGTTCTTTTTCCAAGAGAGCTCCACCTGGGCCTCCGGCGCGTCCCGCCGGGGTCCCGGAAGGATTGGGTTTTCCTACCAAGACGGCTCCAAGATGGCCCAAGATGGCCTCCAAGATGCTGTCAAGACGGCCAAGATGGCCTCCAAGACTGCTAAAATGGCCACAAGAGGCCTCCAAGACGGCCCAAGATGTACCCAAGATGGCGTCAGATAGCCTCAAAATGGTCCAAGACTGCCCAAGAGGCCTCAATACGGCCCAAGAGGCCTCCAAGAGGTGCTCCAGGAAGGCCTGGAGGGGGCAAAATCATAGATTTTCCATAGGTTTTTGAAAGATTTTGGTATTTGCCGCTTTTCGGCTTTCCGACGGCTCAAGACGGCCCAGGAGGCCTCCCAAGATCGACTCAAGAAAGCCCAAGAGGCCTCCAAGATGGCCCCATGACAGCCCAAGAGGCCCCCGAGACGGCCCCAAGAGGGCCCCAAGGCCGCCCAAAAGGCCTCCAAGACGCCTAAGATGGCCTCGAAGACGGCCCCGAAGCGCCCCGAGAGGGCCCCAAGCCGGTTCAGAGAGGCCCCCAAGACGGCTCCCGACGGCGTCAGACGTGCCAGGAACCCACCAAGATGGCCGAAGTTGGCTCGAAGTTGGCCCAAGACGGCCCAAGAGGCCTCCAAGAGGGCCTCCAGGAAGGCCAGAAAAGGCAAAAATCACTGATCTTCCTGAGGCTTTTGAAGGATTTTGACATTTGCTTCTTTTCTGCCTTCCGACGGCCCGAGACGGCCCAAGAGCTCCCAAAGATCGCCCAAAGGTCGCCCAAGAGGCCTCCAAGATGGCCCCAGAACGGCCCAAGAGGCCCCCGAGACGGCCCCAAGTGGCCCCAAGACAGCCCAGGAGGCCTTGAAGACGACCAAGATGGCCTCCAAGACGGCCCTGGAGCACCCCAAGAGGGTCCCAAGTCGGCCCAGAGAGTCCCCCCAAACGGCTCCCGACGGCGTCAGACGGGCCAGGAGCCCACCAAGACGGCCGAAGATGGCCTTAAGGTGGCCCAAGACGGCCCAAGAGGCCTCCAAGAGGGCCTCCAGGAAGACCCGAAGAGGCCAAAATCATTGATTTCCCATGAGTTTTTGAAGGATTGTGGCATTTGCTTTTTTTCGGCCTTCCGACGGCCCGAGACGGCCCAAGTGCCCCCAAAGATCGCCCAAGAGGCCCAAGACGGCCCCAAGAGGCCCCCAAGACGGCCCAAGAGGCCTCCAAGACGCTGAAGATGGCCTCCAAGACGGCCCAAGACCAAGACGTTCTTCAAGAATGCCCGAAAGGGTCAAAATGGCCTCCAGACTGACAAGATGACCTTCAAGATGCCCACGTGTTCCCCGAAGGCTTTCCAAACCGATTCGGGGAACACATGGTCTGGTAGCTTGGCAGATCTGGCCTCAACGTTCGGCCACATAGGCGCTTCCAAAAAGGCAGGGGGCGGCGGTGATTCGCCGTAGGCGTCTTCGATCCGCCGCCCCCTGTTGACTCATCACAGGGGTGCCCGGCGTTCTGGATTTCTTACGTTCTGGCTTTGGTTCTTTTTCTAAAAGAACTCCCCCTGGGGTTTCGGACCGTCCTGCCAGCTGCCTGCCTCATCGGCTTCTTCGCTCAAGATGGCCCAAGATGGCCTCCAAGATGCCTCCAAGACGGCCAAGGTGGCCTCCAAGACAGCTAAGATGGCCTCAAGACGCCTCCAAGAAGGCCCAAGATGCACCCAAGACGGCCTAAGGTAGCCTCAAGATGGCCCAAGACGGCCTAAGAGGCTTCCATGAGGCCTCCGAGAGGCCTCCAAGAGGTCCTCCAGGAAGGCCCGAAGAGGCCCAAATCATTGATTTCCTTTGATTTTGACAGATTTTGGGATTTGCCCCTTTTCGGCATTCCGACGGCCCCAGACGGCCCAAGAGGCCCCCAAGGTCGCCCCAAGAGCGTCCAAGAGGCCTCCAAGATGGCTCCCTGGCGACCCAAGAGGCCCCCAATACGGCCCCAAGAGGGCCCCAAGACGGCCCAGGAGACCTCCAAGGCGCTCAAGATGCTCTCCAAGGCGGCCCTGAAGCGCGCTAAGAAGGCCCCAAGACGGCCCAGCGAGGCCCCCAAGACGGCTTCCGACGGCGTCAGACGAGTCAGCAGCGCCCAAGACAAAGGAAAATTGCACAACGGCCGCCCCCAAGAGGCCCAAGGAGGTCTCCAAGAGACCTCCAAGAGGCACCCTAGAAGCACCCAGAAGGCCCCAAGAGTGCTCCAGAGCTTCTCGAGAGGCCTCTTATGTTTTCCTCCCCCACGTGTTCCCCGAAAGCTTTCCAAATCGACTCAGGGAACTCATGGTCCGACAGCTTGGCCAGGCTCTAGCCCAACTCTCGGCAACGTAGCGGTTTCCAAAAAGGCAGGGTTTCGAAGATGGTCCTCAATGAGGCCAAGATGGCCCTCAAGAGGCCTCCTCCTCCTCCCCTTTTTCCTCCCCTTCCTCCTCTTCCTCCCCCACGTGTTCCTCGAATGCTGCCCAAACCGACTCGGGGAACTCATGGTCCGATAGCTTGGCCAAGCTCTAGCCAAACTGTCGGCCACGTAGGCGTTTCCAGAAAGGCAGGGGGCGGCGGTGATTCGCCGTAGGCGTCTTCGATCTGAGCACGTAGGTGGCGACTGATCCTGGGATCTTCCAGAGCACACCGAATCAAAGCACGTCTGAAGGCAGCGACCACTCTAGAATTCTCTGGAAGACTGTGGGTGCTTCTGGAACAAGGTGCGCGTATCCTAGCGCTGCCTGGTCCTCCCCTCGCTGCCTCGACCTAGCCCTGTGTTCGATTGATCATGTTTGCCAGCATCCTCTTACTCATTCGATTACGCTGTCTCCTGTCTCCACCTCCACATTCTACCCATGCCCTACATTGTCATCCTCTCCATCGCCCTCGCCTTCATCATCCTCCGGCAAAGAATTGTAAGTGAGCCAGCTCCCGTTTCACGCAAGGCAAATCCCTGCCACACTAGGCCTCGGGAGGCCGGGGCTCGTGTAAGTTCATCGTTCGTCCGCCTTGCGACCTTGGACTCCGTCGTAGCCGATCTCCCGGATTCTCCTCCGACCGCTAATAACCCCAAACTCTTGCTCACGAATCCTGAGCCGCGCTTCCTTGTCGGCATTGACGACGCAGAGTTCGAAGAGCACCTTGTCTGCTGGTTTGCCCATCACCGCCGCACCGAGCCGCCCGACCTTGGAAGTGCGACCAGCACGACATGTGTGTATATATCCATAGAGAGAGGGA
Source organism: Prorocentrum cordatum (assembly GCA_963575745.1). Lineage (NCBI taxonomy): Eukaryota > Dinophyceae > Prorocentrales > Prorocentraceae > Prorocentrum > Prorocentrum cordatum. Next base: position 74,113 of record CAUYUJ010018674.1, on the reverse strand, counting down.
GAAAGAAACTATATACAACAACCACAAATAATTGTACCCAGTTCTATGGATCACGTTACCCCTCTTGTATAGCATCATGGGCGTATCTATTTTAACATTTATAAATGTGTGTATCGCACACTCGCTCGCGGCATGTGTATGTATATACACACATATGGTACATATACGCATACATAAACATATATATATATATAGTCGTATAAATGTACAGAGAGGGAGATCAGAAACAGAGAGCGAGAGAGAGAGAGAGGGAGAGCAGAAAAGAGAGAGAGAGAGAGAAAAGCAACTTGCAGATATACAGAGATAGCCCATTCATCCAGCACCGCGCCGCCGGGCACGGAGTGGGCGTGTCTTCAGGCCCTTCTGCGACCCGTCTGAGCCTCAGCCGTCATTCCTGAAGAGTTCTTAAGGGGGTCGGAGCCTATCGGGCCAAATCTCCTGGGGCGGCCCGCGGCTCCCATGCGGTTTGTCGCCTGAGGCCCCAAGACGGGACAAGAGAGCCCCGAGAAGCCCCCAAGACGGTCCGAGGGGGCTTTGAGTCGCCCCTTTCAGAAGACCCCCACGAGATCCCAGCATACATCAAACAGGCGTCACAACCACAACCCAGGCACGGTGGCGGGATGGGCCGAAGGCCATTAGAGAAAGCAGGTGGGTGTGTGAGTGTGTGTGTGTGTGCGTGTGTGATTGTGTGCGTGTGTACGGGTGTGTGTGTGTGTGCTGTGTGTGTGGTGTGTGTCGTCTGTTTTGTGTGTTGCGTGTGTTGTGTGTTGTGTGGTGTGTGCGGTGTGTACGTGTGTGTGGTGCGTGTTGTGTGTATGTTGTGTGTTGCGTGTGTGTGTTGTGTGTGATGTATGTTGTCTGTGTGCTGTGTGCTGTGTGCTGTGTGTGTTGTATATTGTGTGTTCTGAGTGTTGTGTGTTGTGGGTGTTGTGTGTTGTGTCTTGTGTGTGTGTCTGTGTGTGTTGTGTGTTGTGGGTGTTCTGTGTTGTGTGTGGATTGCGTGTGTTGTGCGTGTTGTGTGTTGTTTGTTGTGTGCTGTGTGCCTTGTGTGTATTGTGTGGTAGTTGTCTTGTGTGTTGTGTGTTGTGGGTTGTGCGTGTTGTGTGTGCGTGTGTGTGTGTGTTGTGTGTTGTGTGCTGTGCGTTGTGTGGTGTGTGTGTGTGTTGTGTGTGATGTGTTTTGTGTGTTGCGTGTGTTGGGCGTGTTGTGTGCTGTGTTGTGTGCCGTGTGTTGTGTATGTTGTGTTTGTTGTGTGTGTGTTGCGTGTGCTCTGTGTTGTGTGTGCTGCTTGTGTTGCGTGTTGTGTGTGTTGTGTGTTGTGTGTTGTGTGTTGTGTGCGTTGTGTGTGATTTGTGCGGTTTGTGTGTTATGTAATGTGAGTTGCGTGTGTTGTCTGTGCTGTGGTGTGCCTGTCATGTGTTGCGCGCGTTGTGTATGTTGTGTGTGTTGCGTGCGTTGTGTGTTGCGTGTTGTGTGTGGTGTGTGTTGTGTGCGCTGTGTGTTGTATGTGGTGTGTATGGTGTGTGGTGTGTGGGGTGTGTGTTGTGTGTGTGGTGTATGGTTGGTGTGTGTGTGGTGTGTGCGTGCGTGCGTGCGTGCGTGCGCGCGTGCGCGCGTGCGTGCGTAGTGTGTGTAAGGTGTGTGCGTGCGTGTAGTGTATCGTGTGTGCGCGTGTGTGTAGTGTGCGTAGTGTGTGTGTAGTGTGCGTAGTGTGTGTAGTGTGCGTGTAGTGTATGTGAAGTGTGCGTAGTGTGTGTAGTGTGCGTTGTGTGCGTGTAGTGAGAATGTGTTCGTGCGTGCGTGCGTGCGCGCGTGCGTGCGTGCGCACGCGCGTGCGTGTGCGCGCGTGCTTGCGTGCGTGTGCGCGCGCGCGTCCGTGCGCGTGTGCGTTTGCGTTCGTGCGTGCGTGCACGTGTGCATGCGTGCTTGCGTGGGCGCGCGTGCGTGCGCGTGGGTGCATGCGAGCGCGCGCGTGCGCGCGTGCGCGTGTGCGTGCGTGCGCGCGTGCGCGCGTGTGCCCGCGCGCGCGTGCGCGCGCGTGCCCGTGCGTGCGTGCGCGCGCGCGTGGGTGGGTGCGCGCGTGCGTTCCCGCGCGCGAGAGCGCGCGCGCGTGCGTGCATGCATGCGTGCGCGCGCGCGTGCGCGCGCGTGTGATGGTGTGTGCGCGCGCGTGTCTGCGTGCGCGTGCGCGCGCGCATGCGTGCGCTTGTGTGCGCATGCGCGTGTTGTGTGTGTGTGTTGCGTGCGTTGTGTCTGTTGCGTGTTGTTGGTTGCGCGGGTTGTGTTGTGTACTGCGTGCGGTGTGTGTTGTGTGTTGTGGATTGTGTGTTGTGTGTATGTTATAAGTGCTGAGTGTGTTGTGTGCGTTGTGTGCGTTGCGGTGCGTGCATTATGTGTGTTTTGTGTTGTGTGTTGCGGGTGTTTTGTGTGTTGTGTGTGTGTTGTGCGTCTTGCCTGTTGTGTGCGGTGTGCGTTGTGGGTGTAGGTGTTGTGTGCGTTGTGTGTTGTGTGCGTTATGTGGTGTGTGTTGTGCGTTGCGTGTTGCGTGTGGTGTGCGTCCTGTGTGATGTGCTGTGCGTGTTGTGTGTTGTGTGCGTTGTGTGCTGTGAGAATTGTGTGTTGTGTGTTGTATGCGTCGTGCGCGTTGCGCGTGTTGTGTGCTGTGTGTTGTGTGTGTTGCGCGATGCGTGCTGTGTTTGTTGCGCGTGCTGTGTGTTCCGTGTGTTGCGTGTGCTGCGTGCGTTGTGTGTGTTGTGCGGTGTGCGTGTTGTGTGCGTTGTGCGTTGTGCGTGGTGTGTGTTGTGTGTGCTGCTTGGGTTGCGCGTTGTGTGCGTTACGTGGGTTGCGTGGGTTGCGTGTGTTGTGCGTGCTGCGCATGTTGGGTTTGGCGTGTGGGTGGCGCGTTGTGTGTTGTGTGTCGTGCGTGTTGTGCCTGTTGTGTGTTGTGTGCGTTGCGCGCTGTGTGTTGTGCGCGGTGCGCGCGGCGTGCGCAATGCGTGCGTTGTGCGCGCGGCGCGCGTGGAGCGGCGCGCGCGGCGTGGGCGACGCGCGCGCGCGTGTAGCGGGTGCGCAGCGCGCGCAGTGCGCGCGCAGTGCGTGCGCAGCGCGCGCAGTGCGTGCAGTGCGCGTGTAGTGCGTGCGTAGCGCGTGCAGTGCGCAACGCGCGCAATGTGTGTAGCGCGCGCGTAATGCGCGCGTAGCGCGCGTAGCGCGTGTAGCGCGTGCGCGATGCGCGCGCGTGAGTGCGCGCGCGCGTTGCGCCTGCGCGCGTGTCGCGGGCGTTGCGTGCGTTGCGCGTGTTGCCCGTATTGTGCGTTGCGCGTGTTGCGCGCGTTGTGTGCGTCGCGTGCGTTGTGTGCGCGGTGCGTGTTATGTGTGTTGTGTGTTGTGCGTGTGATGTGTGCGTTGCGTGCGTTGTGTTATGTGTATTGGGTTGTATGTTTGGGGTATTGTGCATTGTGTATTGTGTGAGTTGTGAGTTGTGTGTTGTGTACGTTGTGCGCGTTGTGTGTGGAATGTGTGCTGTGCGTGGTGCGTGCGTAGTGCGTGTTATGCGGCGTGCGTCGTGCGTTGTGCGTGTGGTGTATGGTGCGCGTGTTGTGTGCGTTTTGTGTTGGGTGTGTTTTGTGTATTGTGCTTTTGCGTTGTGTGCGTGGCGTGTGTTGCGTGTGAGTTGTGTGCGCCGTGCGCGTTCTGAGTTTTGCGTTGTCTGCGCTGCGGGTTGTGCGTTGCGTGCGTTGCGTGCGTCTGCGTTGTGTGTTGCGTGCGCTGCGTGTTGCGCGCGCTGTGCGCTGCGTTCGTCGCGTATGTTGCGCGCGGTGCGCGTTGCGAGCGTTGTGCGCATTGCGCGTGTTGCGCGTGCGTCGCGTGCGTTGTCTGCGTTGTGTGTTGCGTGCGTTGTGCGCTATGCGCGTCGTGTATTGCGCGTGCTGTGTGTGCATTGTGTGTAGTGCGTGTTGTGCTGTGTGTCGTTTGCGCTGCGTGCGTTGCGCGTTGTCGCGCGCGTTGCGCGTTGCGCGCTGCGCGCGGCGCGCGCGCGCGTTAGTGCGCGTAGTGCGCGCGCAGCGCGCGCGCAGTGCGCGCGCGCGCGAATGCGCGCGTGTAGTGCGCGCTTAGTGCGCGCGAAGTGCGCGCGAGCGTGCGCGCGCGTGCGCGCGCGTGTGCGTGGCGTGCGTCGCGCGCTCTGCGCGCTGTGCGGTGCGCGCGTTACATGTGTTGCGCGTGCGTTGGGTGCGTTGTGTATTTCGTGCGTTGTGTGCGTTACGTGTTTTGTGTACGTTGCGCGTGGTGTGTGTTATGCTGTTGTGTGATGCGTGTGTGTGTGTTGTGCGTTGTGTGTTGTGTGTTGTGTGTGTTGTGTGTTGTGTGTTGTGTGTTGTGTGTGGTGTGCGTTGTGCGTTGTGCATGTTGTGCGTCGCGTGTGGTGCGTGTTGTTTGTGTGTTTCGGGTGTTGCATGTGTCTTGTGCGTGCTGTGTGCGTCGCGCGTTGTGCGTGGTGTGCGTTGTGCGTGTTGCGTGCGGTGCGTGCGTTGTGCGTTGTGTGTTGTGGGTTGTGTATGCTGTGAGCGTTGTGTGTTGTGTGTTGTGTGCGTTGTGCGTTGTGTGTTTTTGCGTTGTGTTTTGTGCGTTGTGTGTTGTACGTGTTTCGTGTGTTGTGCGTTGTGCGTTGCGTGTGGTGCGTGTCATGTGTGTTGCGTGCGTTGTGTGCGTTGTGTGCGTTGTGCGTTGTGTGAGCTGCGTGCGTTGCCTGTGTTGCATGTGTTGTGCGCGTTGTGCGCGTTGTGCGTATTGTGTGTTTTGTGCGTTGTGTGTGTTGCGTGTCGTTTGTGTGTTGTGTGCGTTGTGTGTGTTGTGTTTGTTATGTGTGTTGTGTTGTCCGTGTCGCGTGCGTCGTGTGTGTTGCGTGTGTGTGTGTGTTGGGTGTGTTGTGTGCGTTGCGTGATGTGCGTTCTGCGTTGCGTGCCTGGCGTGCGTTGTGCGCGTTGTGCGCGGTGCGCGGTGTGCGCGGTGCGCGCGCCGCGCGCGTGCGTTGTGCGAGCTGCTCGGGGGAGGCCCGGCAGCCGCGGCGCAATGAAAAACTGGCTGGGCCCCGCGCCGCGCGGGCCCGCGCGCGACGCGCACAGCCCGGCAAGGTCCCGGCGCGGGCCCCCCGCGGCAGCGACGCAGAGCTCGATCTCATCAGAGTAGGCGTCGCGCAGCTCCGCCACGAGCTCGGCCGCGGCCCGCGCGACGCTGCCCCGTCGATCGCGCCGGGCCACCTCGAGCGCGCGACCCCGCGCGCCTCGGCGCCCGCCTCAGCCGCGACGCGGCCGGCAACGCGCGCAAGGAGGCGCGAGATGGCCTCAGCCAGCCCTCCGACGCCGTCAAAGAGGCCGATGGGGAGCGCCGCGGGCATCGCCTGCGCGGCGGCCTGCGGCGCGCACAGATCGGCGACCGCCCGCGGCCTCGACGGGTCGGAAGGGGGCCGCGGGAGGCGGGCCCCGAAGCTGAGCTGCCCGACGATGGAAGTCGCCCTGGCCAAGCTGGAGCCCGCATCGCCCCTGGCGCCCGTCGACGCGCAGACGCCGCCGCCATGCCCCGACGCGTCGGAAACCGCGGCCAAGCCGCCCACGTTCGCCCTCGGCGACGCCGCGGCCATCGGCGCGATCTATATGGCCAACGGCAGCTCCCCGACCATCGGCGACGAGTAGCGGTCGCTCGTGCGCCGCGAGCACAGGCGCCACACGTCGTTGAGCACGCTGAAGAGCGGCCCCCTGCACTCGAGGACCCTCGCGAAGCAGCCCAGAATCACCGTCGCGAGGGGCCGCGGGGCCTCGCCGAGATTGAGAAGCGCCGCGCACGTCGCCACCGCGCCCAGCGTCTTGGCCAGGGGCGCCGCCGAGCGGCCCGCCACGCTCCCGCCGGACGCGCCCGCGCGCTCGACCCGCAGCTGCCACCGCTGCGCCTTCTCGGATGAGAGCGCCTTCCCGGCTCTATCATAGCCGGTGCTCGCCATGACCCGGAGCTCCGACTGGGCCCCAGCGACCCACCTGGCCCGCGCCTCCGCGATGATCCCGGGCGCGTCGAAGGCGTCGTTGTAGATCTGCCACCGGTCGAAAGCAGCGCCCTTTGCAGCGACGATCACGGGTCGAGGCGCATCTTTGCGCCACTCCCCCTGCGGCGGGAGGCCAGCTCCCAGCGGCGGCGGGAGACAGAGCAACCGTCAATGGAGTTGCTGGTAGACGGACACCGCCAGCGGCCATCCCATATCGACGACGGCAGACGCCAGGCGCACGAGTGGCTCACATCGACCGAAGAGCATGCCCGCCAGAGATCGGCAGTCCGCCGCGCACCTGTGCCATGCACGAGGGGCCCGCCAGACAAAGAAGGCCCCCTTCTGGTCGTCGCCCGACCGCAGGAGCAGCTCCCCCCCTGGGATGCGCAGCGACAGCTCGCCGACGCTGCCAGCGCGGCCGCCTCGCCGACGCCCGGCCGCAGCTAACCGCTGCCCGGCACCATGTTCAGGATGAGCATGGTCACCAGAGAGGCCCTTGGGCCAAGCTGCCCTCTCTTCTCGACGGCGAACAGACCGCTCAGTAGCGCCTGGTCGCGGACGTAGATGAAGCCCGTGGCGGGGAGGACCGCGAAAATGCCCAGGTCGACGGGGTGCAGAGCGAGCGTCTCCTACTCTTGCTGGGGCCCGACGTTGACGCGCGCCTGTGGCATCGGGTCTGGCAGACCCGCAGCAGCCTCCAGCGCCGTCCTAAGGTCTGCCAGCCACTCCACGACATCGGCCTCGACGAAGTCGATGGCATTCAGCGTCGCGGCGTGCTCGCGCTCGGGCGAGCCAGGGCCCAACTCCGCGAGCAAGCAGGGCAGCGCTCTCATCGTCGGCGGCTCACCACTGCAGTCGACCGTCGAGCTCGCCACTGCCTCAGCCAGCAGTGGCACCTTAACGACCTCGAACGGGGACTGGGACAACTCCCCCGACTCTGCACGGATGAGCGCCTTCGCAGTCTCCTGGGCCAACGCGAGCTTCACCTCATGCTGGCAGGACGCCCGCGCAGTTCCGCAGCACATCACATACAATGACACTCAAGGGGCCCAGGTAGCCCCTGGCCTCGATCCCGACAACCTTCGCCGCATCAGATGAGCGGCACCTCTGGCCCCTCGATCCTCTCATGCCCATCGCGCAACTTCGGAGACAGTGGGGCAGCGGCAAAAAGGTCACGAACACGCCCGCCACACCCCTTCGAGGCGAATGCCTGACTGGTGAACTCGTGCGCGAAGGCCCCCAGGCTGCCAGGATGCGTTCGGACGAGGCCCGCGAGGGACACGGCCAAGTCGACGGTGCGCAGCTGGCTGCCGAACTCCACGGGCACCGGCTTCGCCCATGCCAGCAGCCCCAGGGGCGCCTCGGCGGCCAGGCTGCGATGCTGACCCCCGCTGGCGGCGCTACTGCCGCTTCCGCCACAAGCGGAAGAGGTCGGGGGCTGCGCCCCGGCTGATCACCGCCCGACATCGGCACCACGCCGACTCTAGCCTCGGCCCTGCCTTGGGCCGCTAGGCACGAGCCTTGGGCGGCGGCATCTCCGCCGCCCTCGCTACCGCCAGCCTCGCCTTGCGGGCAGCGCTTGTCTCGCCCTCGCGCCTCGGCATCTTCGACGGAAGTCTGCCCGCGAGCACCGTGGGCCTGTCTCCAGCGGAACCTCGCGTGACCTCGCCGTGTCCCGCGCCTGCGCCAGCTCGTCGCCCACAAATTGCGGCACACGGGCAGATGCTCCAGCCTTGGCGAGGGGTTCCCCCCGCGCAGGGCCTGCAGGACGGGGCCTGGGGCCGTCGCCCCAGCCAAACCCCGAACGCGGCCACTTCCTGCGCATGCGGGAGGCGAGCTCGTCCGACCTCAGCTCGCCCACCTGAATGTTCCTGATGAGTTCCTCTTCCTCCTCCTCTCCTACTCCTCCTCCTCCTCCTCCTCCTCCTCCTCCTCCTCCTCCTCCTCCTCCTCCTCCTCCTCCTCCTCCTCCTCCCTCCTCCTCCTCCTCCTCCCTCCTCCTCCTCCTCCTCCTCCTCCTCCTCC
>CAUYUJ010018674.1:0-65954 GCA_963575745.1 Prorocentrum cordatum | reverse complement strand
ATCATCAGCAACAGCATCATCATCATCAGCAGCATCAGCAGCAGCATCAGCATCATCATCATCATCATCATCATCATCATCATCATCAGCGTCGTCATCATCATCATCATCATCATCATCATCATCATCGTCATCATCATCAGCATCATCATCAACAGCATCATCATCATCAACAGCAGCATCATCATCAGCATCGTCATCATCATCTGTATCAGCAGCATCATCATCAGCATCGTCAGCATCATATTCATCATCATCAGCATCATCATCGCCATCATCAGCATCATCACCACCACCACCATCAGCATCATCATCATTATCATCATCAGCATCATCATCAGCAGCAGCATCGTCAACATCATCATCGTCATCATCGTCAGCATACTCAGCATCATCATCACCATCATCATCAGCAGCAGCATCATCAGCATCATCATCATCATCATCAACAGCGTCAGCATCATCATCATCATCATCAGCAGCATCATCGTCAACATCATCATCCTCATCCGCAGCAGCATCATCATCAACATCATCATCATCATCATCATCACCAGCAACACCATCATCACCATCATACTCATCATCAGCAGCATCGCCCTCACCCTCATCAGCATCAGCATCATCATCGTATTCCTCATCCTCAACATCATCATCAGCATCATCATCATCAGCATCAGCAGCAGCATCAGCATCATCATCATAATCAGCGTCGTCATCATCATCATCATCATCAGCAGCAGCATCAGTATCGTCATCATCATCACCACCATCCCCCTCCTCGTCTTCCTCCGCCTCCTCCTCCTCCACCTCCGCATCCTAGTCATGATCCTCCTCCTCCTCCTACTCCACCTCTCCTCCTACTCCTCTTCCTCTTCCTCCTCCTCCTCCGCCTCCCCCTCCTCCTTATCCGCCTCCTCTTCCACTCCATTATCCTCTCTTCCTCCTCCTCCGCCTCCTCTTCCTCATCGTCCTCCCCCTCCTCCTCCCCCTCCTCCTCCTCCTCCTCCTCCTCCTCCTCCTCCTCCTCTCCTCCTCCTCCTCCTCCTCCCCTCCTCCTCCTCCCCTCTTCCTCCTATCATCATCATCATCCCCCTTCCTCCCTCCTCCTCCTCCTCCTCCTCCTCCTCCTCCTCCTCCTCCTCTCCTCCTGTTCCACCTCCTCCTCCCTCCTCCTCCTCCTCCCCTCCGCCTCCTCCTCCTCCTTCTCCTCCTCCTCCTCATCCTCCCCTCATGTCCTTCACCTTCCTCCTCCTCCTCCTCCTCCTCCTCCTCCTCCTCCTTTTCCCCCTCCTCCTCCTCCTCCTCCTCCTCGCCTCCTCCTCCTCCTCCGCCTCCTCCTCCTCCACCTCCTCCCGCCTCCTCCTCCCCCTCCCCCTCCTCCTCCTCCTCCTCCTCCTCCTCCTCCTCCCTCCTCCTCCTCCTCCTCCTCCTCCTCCTCCTCCTCCTCCTCCTCCTCCTCCTCCTCCTCCTCCTCCTCCTCCTCCTCCTCCTCCTCCTCCTCCTCCTCCTCCTCCTCCTCCTCGCTCCTCCTCCTCCTCCTCCTCCTCCTCCTCCTCCTCCTCCTCCTCCTCCTCCTCCTCCTCCTTGATCATCCTCATCCTCATCCTCATCCTCCTCCTGCTCCTGAGCATCAGCACCATCATCATTAGCAGCACCATCAGCATCATCATCATCCTCATCATCATCAAAATCAGCATCATCATCATCATCATCATCATCATCATCATCATCATCAGCATCAGCATCAGCATCAGCATCATCATCAACATCATCGACATCATCTGCATCAGCATCAGTATCAGCAGCATCACCAGCATCAGCATCATCAACATCAACATCAACATCAACGTCAGCAGCAGCATCATCATCATAATCATCACCATCATCAGCATCATCATACACGGTATCCTCCTCCTCCTCCTCCTCCTGCTGCTCCTCCTCATCCACCTCCTCCTCCTCCTCCTCCTCCTCCTCCTCCTCCTCCTCCCCCTCCTCCGCCTCCTCCTCCTTGTCCTTCTCTTCCTCCCCATCCTCCTCCTCCGCCTCATCCGCCTCCGCCTCCTCCTCTTTAACTTCATTCTCCTCCACCTCCTACTCCTCCTCTTCCTCTTCCTCCTCCTCCTCATCATCACCACCAACATTACAGGGAGGTTGGAAAAAACAAGGAATTCAAAAAAACGAAAAAATATAAGTTCTAGGTTGTCGCGTAGAGATCGCAGCCCCGAAACGAGGCAGAGAACAAAGCTAGGAATTTTAAAAACAAGAACCGGACCCGCGACGCGGCATGAAACAAAACAAGGGACGCCCTGGGACAGCAGGGGGAAGATCTGGGGGACGATCTGTCGGGAGATCTGGGGAATGTCCAATGAAAGATTTGGCGCGGTTGCAAAGCGATAAATCTGGAGGAATATTTGGCGGAAGATCTGGGGGAGATCTGAGGGAACATCTCGGATATAATATTTTGGCGGGAAGTCTGGAGGAAGATCTGGAGGGACATCTGAGGGAAGATCTGGTGGAAGATCTGGGCGAACATCTGGGGAATGTGCTGAGGGAGATTTGGCGGTGTAGTGCGTCGCAAATCTGCAGTAAGATTTGCGGGAAGATCTCGGGAAGATCTGGAGAAAGACCTGAGGGAGAAGATATGGGGAAACATCTGGGGGAAGATCTGGGTGGAGATCTGGAGGACGATCTGGAGGAAGATCTGGGGGAAGATCTGAATCAACATCTGGGTGAATCTATTGGGGAAACATAGACAAAGCTCTGCGGGACAACATCGGGCAAGATCAGAGGAAAGATCTGGGGGGGGGAAGATCTCGCGGAAGATAATGGGAAAGATCTGGGAGAAATTCTGGGATAACATCTGGTGGGTGATCTGGGCGAAGATCTGGAGGAACATCTGGAGAAAGATCTGGGGAAAGATCTGGGTGAAGATCTGGGGGAAGAGCTGGAGGAAGATCTGGGGGGAGATCTGGGGGAAGATCTGGTGGAAGATCTGGGGAAAGATCTGGGGGAAGATCTGGGGGAAGATCTGGGGGAAGATCTGGGGGAAGATCTGGGGGGACCTCTGGGGGGAGATCTGGGGAAAGATCTGGAGGAAGATCTGGGGGAAGATCCTGGGAAAGATTTAGGGAAATATCCGGGGGAAGATCTGGGGGGAGATTCGGAGGAAGATCTGGGGGAAGATCTGGGGAAAGATCTGGTGGAAGATTTCGGGGAAGATCTTTGTGAAGTTCTGGGGGAAGATCTGGGGCAAAGATTTAGGGAAAAATCTGGGGAAGATGTGGGGGGAGATCTGGGGGAACATCTGGGGGAAGATCTGGGGCAAAGGTTTACAGAAAGATCTGGAGAAAGATCTGGGGGAAGGTCTGAATCAATATCTGGGTGAATTTACGGGGGGAACATAGAAAAAGCTCAACGGGACAACATCGGGAACGATCAGAGGAAAGATCTGGGTGACGACTTGGAGGAAGATCTGGGGGAAGATCTCGCGGAAGATCTTGGTAAACATCCGGGGAGAGATTTGGGGAAAGATCTGGGGGAAATTCTGGGTTAATATCTGGCGGGTGATCTGGGCGCAGATCTGGAGGAACATCTGGAGGAAGATCTGGGGGAAGATCTGGGGGAAGATCTGGGGGAAGAGCTGGAGGAAGATCTGAAGGGAGATCTGGGGGAAGATCTGGTGGAAGATCTGGGGAAAGATCTGGGGGAAGATGTGGGGGAAAATCTGGGTGAAGATCTGGGGGAAGATCTGGGGGGAAATCTGGGGAAAGATCTGGAGGAAGATCTGGGGTAAGATCCTGGGAAAGATTTAGGGAAATATCCGGGGAAAGATCTGGGGGGAGATTTGGAGGAAGATCTGGGGGAAGATCTGGGGAAAGATCTGGTGGAAGATTTCGGGGAAGATCTTTGTGAAGTTCTGGGGGAAGATCTGGGGCAAAGATTTAGGGAAAGATCTGGGGAAGATGTGGGGGCAGATCTGGGGGAACATCTGGGGGAAGATCTGGGGCAAAGGTTTACAGAAAGATCTGGAGAAAGATCTGGGCGAAGATCTGAATCAATATCTGGGTGAATTTACGGGGGGAACATAGAAAAAGCTCAACGGGACAACATCGGGAAAGATCAGAGGAAAGATCTGGGTGACGACTTGGGGGAAGATCTGGGGGAAGATCTCGCGGAAGATCTTGGTAAACATCCGGGGAGAGATTTGGGGAAAGATCTGGGAGAAATTCTGGGTTAATATCTGGCGGGCGATCTGGGCGCAGATCTGGAGGAACATCTGGAGAAAGATCTGGGGGAAGATCTGGGGGAAGATCTGGGGGAAGAGCTGGAGGAAGATCTGAAGGGAGATCTGGGGGAAGATCTGGGGGGAGATCTGGGGAAAGATCTGGGGGAAGATGTGGGGGAAAATCTGGGTGAAGATCTGGGGGAAGATCTGGGGGGAAATCTGGGGAAAGATCTGGAGGAAGATCTGGGGTAAGATCCTGGGAAAGATTTAGGGAAATATCCGGGGGAAGATCTGGGGGGAGATCTGGGGGAAGATCTGGGGGAAGATGAGGGGAAAGATCTGGGGGGAGATTTGGGGGAAGATCTGGGCGAAGATCTGGGGGAAGATCTGGGGCAAAGATTTAGGGAAAAATCTGGGGGAAGATGTGGGGGGAGATCTGGGGGAAGATATGGGGGAAGATCTGGGGGAAGATCTGGGGGAAGATCTGGGCGAAGACATCTAAGCGAAGATCTGGGGGAAAATCTGGGGGAAGAGCTGGAGGAAGATCTGGGGAAAGATTTGGGGGAAGATTTTGGGGAAGATCTGGGTGAAGATCTGGGGGAAGATCTGGGGGAAGATCTGGGGGAAGATCTGGGCGAAGACATCTAAGCGAAGATCTGGGGGAAAATCTGGGGGAAGAGCTGGAGGAAGATCTGGGGAAAGATTTGGGGGAAGATTTGGGGGAAGATCTGGGTGAAGATCTGGGGGAAGATCTGGGGCAAAGACTTAGGGAAAGATCTTGGGGAAGATGTGGGAGGAGATCTGGGGGAAGATCTGGAGGAAGATCTGGGGGAAGATCTGGGAGGAGATCTGGGGGAAGATCTGGGGGGAGATCTGAGGGGAGGCCTGAGCGAGAATCTGAGGGAAGATCTGGGTCAAGATCTGGGAGGGGATTTGGGCGAAGATCTGGGTGAAGATACGGGGAGGATTTTTGGAGGAAAAAAAAGAGAAGCTCTAAATAACAATCTGGAGGAAGACCTCGAGATCTGCGTGACGATCTGGGAGGAGATCTGGGTCAAGATCTGCGGGGCAATCAAAGGAAACATCTGGGGGGGGAATCTGGGTGAAGATCTGGAGGACAATCCGGAAGAAAATCTGGGGGAAGATAACCGTGACCATTGTTTAAACCAGGTTCTCGAGTATCACTCGCACGATGACGGCAGGGCATGAAACAAAATGATGAATTTAAAACATATGATTTTAGAGTAGGCCCGCGAGACTGAGCCCGGGAATGCCGTCCTAGTTGTTTGAACCACCTGTATCACCATCATCAGCATCATCATCATCACCATCATCATCCCCATCACCAGTATCATCGTCATCATCAGCATCGTCATCATCATCAGTATCATCACCATCAACAACAATATCAGCATCATCCACCATGATCATCATCGTCACGCGCAGCTTCCTCATCATCATGATCATCATCAGCATCAGCATCATCAGTATCAGCATCCTCATCATCATCATCATCATCATCATCATCATCATCATCATCATCATCAGCATCATCATCAACATTTGTCTCCTCCTCCTTCTCATCCTCCTCCTCCTAATCCACCTCCTCCTCCTCCTCCTCCCCCTCCTCCCCCTCCTCCCCCTCCTCCTCCTCATCATCATCATCCTTCTCCTCCTCCCCCTCCTCCTCCTCCACCTAATCCTCCTCAGTTTCCTCCTCCGCCTCCTCCTCATCCTACTCCTGCTCTTCCTGCTCCTCCTCTCCTCCTCCTCCTCCTCCTCCTCCTCCTCCTCCTCTTCCTCCTCCTCCTCCTCCTCCTCCTCCTCCTCCTCCTCCTCCTCCTCCCCCTCCTCCTCTCCTCCTCCTCCTCTCCCTCCTCCTCCTCCTCCTCCTCCTCCTCCTCCTCCTCCTCCTCCTCCCTCCTCCTGCTCCCCCTCGTCCTCCTCCTCCTCCTCCTCCTCTTCCTCCTCTCGTTCTTCAGCACCGTCGGCTCGCCCTGTGTTGGAATTAGCTCCAGCCACTTTGCCGCGGACCAGTCGTCGCCGTCTACCGCCACCTGCACGGCCTTGCACCTCTGCGCCACGAGGTCCGCCACGGCCGCCGTGCGACCCTGCATTAGCAGGCCCAGCGCCTCGGCTGGGGCGCGGAGCTCCCTGCAGATCGGGACCCCGATCTGTTTCACGGGGTGCTGGGGCAAATACACTGCGAGGAGCCACCTCAACACGATCGCGGACGTCGGGCCCACTGCCCATTCGCCCTCCTCCGCCCCGAGGAACTCTGCGAGGCTGACCTCTGCCATCTTGCCAGGCTGCTCGGCCGCCACCTTGCGGCAGTGGGCCATCATGGAAGTCAAGCCCCTCGGTAGCAGGCCACCGTCTCCCGAGCTGACGCCTTCGAGCCCGAGGCCGTCGTGAGACCGCCTGCGGCCGCCGAGCAGATTGGCCAACACCGAGGCCAGCTCCTGCACACCGCTGGTAGCGTCCGCTTCAGAGCGCTGCGCAGGCGGTTCGGGGCACGGGGGCATCGCGGTGCACCGCCAACATCCACCGAACCCGAGGAGCCTCGGGCCGCCTTCGCAACCCGATCGCTCAGCACATCTGCCTTGCTGCGCTTCAGGCCAGCGGCAGGGACGGCGGGCCCCTTCGGATGGTCGCGGCCCGCCGCGTCGCCAGCCCGACCGCGCAGCGCCCGGAACCGATCCTTCGCCCCCAGCAGCCGCGAGCACAGGCCGGGCCGCACAGGAGGGGCGGGGCGGGGCCCGCGCGAGGAGAGGTCCTCGAATCAGTGGCTTTCGTCCTCTTGCGGCGGCCCCGCGGCACCTGGCTCCTGGCCCGCCCAGCAGCCGACGCCGGCGGCCCAAGCAGGTCGTCTGGCCAGACGGCGTCGCCGTTCAGGGCGGCGCGCTGGCGGCCCAGATATGCAACGCCATGAAACTGTGCGGCTATTATTGAATGCTCCTCCTGTCGAGGGACATGCCCGACTTAGGCGTAGACGGCGTCGCCGTTCAGGGCGGCGCGCTGGCGGCCCAAATATGCAACGCCATGAAACTGTGCGGCTATTATTGAATGCTCCTCCTGTCGAGGGACATGCCCGACTTGGGCGTAGTCTCCACTGGTCTGCGGCCGCGGCCGCGTGCGGGGCCGCCACGCAGGGCACGCCAACCCGGGCGGGCGGCGGCAGGCGCCGCCCGCCTCGGCGCGGGGCGCCTCGCGCGGCGCATCGCAGGCGGCGTGCCCTCCCCGCGGCGCGATCTCGCGCCCGGGCGGACGCGCGCGGACGCGCCCGCCAGGCGTGCGGCAGCGGGGGAGGCCTCTCAGACCAAAGAGGCTACGAGTAGAAGACGGCAACAGGACGAAGAGCGCACGCGTGCTCATCCAATTGACGCGTAGACTGTCATCCATGTGTATATGTGTATATATGTCTCTTTCTTGGTATATATCTCTCTCTCTCTCGTTCTCTCTCTCTCTCTCTCTCCCTCTCGTTTGTTCATTATCTCTTTCTCTCTCTCTCAATATCCCTTTCTCTCGCTCTCATCATCTCCATATACTTATATATCTCTCTTGTTGTCTCTCTCTCTCTCTCTCTCCCGCTCATTCTTGATGCATTGTTCAATCCGCACACACTACACGCATGTGTATATATGTATATATATACCTATCTATATGTGGGGGTGTATGTATGTATACAGGCATGCATGCTTGTGTGTATGTGTGTATGTATGCATGGATGTGTGTGTGTGTTTGTGGGCTTTTGTGTCTGTACATCTGCACGTAAGTATGGATGTATGTATGCATGCATGTATGCATGCACGTATGGGTGGATGAGCGTATGTATTGTGTGCGTGTGTGTATGCATGTATGCCGGGTTGTATGGATGTATGCACGTATGTATGTATGCATGTATCATGGGACGTACGTACATGTGCATGCTTGCTTGTGTGCTTGTATTTCGATGTGTATGGTTTTAGGCTGGTGGACGTGAATGGCCGTGTGTTTGTATGGTTGTATGTATGCGAGTATGTATGTATTTATGCATTGCATCACGATCACTCTCCCTATCTCTCTCTCTCTCTCTCTCTCCCTCTCTCATACTCGGAGCCGGGTGATTCAAGCGCACCTTGTGACCAGCGGGTCCATCAAAAAAAATCCACTACTTGAATTCACCCCGAGGTTTGCACCACATAGGGATATCCTTCCGTGAACGGACGATTGCTCCTCCAAAGCAATCGAACAACAGCTCCTCCCCACCCCCCCAACACTTAAAAAAAGGTTGCCTCCAAAACCTGAAGGTCGTACCTGTTGCGGGACCGCGGCTGCAAGATGGAGGCTTGCAGAAGCTTATACTGTCCCGTTGCATGTGGATGTCAGCGCGCTCACCCAAGCTCTGCCAACATGCAAGGGTAAAAGAATACGAAGAAACGGGTGGAGGGCCACGCACGTGCACAGATGAGGGAGGGATGCCAGAGGATGGAGACGAGCTTCAAAAAGGCCTCTCTGCGATCGCCTCGAGCAGCAGGCAACGGGGCAATCAATTCGCAGCATTTGCTGCGTGGCTCGGCTATTTTTTCGCTGGGGGGCATGGAGCCTACCACAGCAAGCGAGCGAAACAGCCATGTCAGAGTGAGGGGGCACACATAGTTTTAAATACTTCTGCCCTGCGCGCGCGCGACGCTCGTTATAAAGTCCGGGCGGACAAATTTAAACAGGCCTTAAATTGGGCGACCTCATCATGAAGCGTATGACCAGCTGCAAGCTGCAACGTGTTGCAGCAAAAAGCACGCTGCCGCTGGGAAGAGCTGAGCACCCCCTCCCCCTTCTCCTCCTCTTCTTCTAAATCTACATGTTTCATTCCAACCAACCGTGCTTCATTCGGGAACTTACCCAGTCGTCTGTATACGCCCAGCAGAACAAGCAGGAACCGTGCCGCACAAGCGATAATATGAGGTCATCGAATCTGCATGCATCTTTGTGTAATCATCAACCATGCTTCCGTGCCTCGCGCTCCGAAGGATCTCTGGGCACGTGTTGGCATCGCAACGCTGCTGATACAAGTGAAACAATATTAAACGTGCGTGGCGATCTCGTCGGGCACACACGCGCCTTCGCGTAAAAACTTCCATGCCCTATGCCAGGGGCGTGCTGTGCCCCATGGCCAAGTTTTTCAAAATCAACTGGATTCCCCAAACACTGCTCGCAATGACGGGCTCTCCTTGATCAAATCCGTAAACCGTCCGCGCGAACAACAATAGACTACAGAGTGCAAATTGTATTTCGGTCATAGCTCGAGTACGAGACCGATCCCAGGCCTCTCGACGCTCTAGACCAATGCTGTCGATGCTGCTGGATCGATCGGTGTGCCCCTGAGCCGTTGGATGGGATCCCCGGCTTTTCGCCCGGTGCCTGCCCGTGGCCCCCGTTGTGTGCTGGACGGTTCCCCCGTGCTCTGGCCCGGGGCCCGGCCGCAGCCGCCTCGCGGCTGCCTCGTGCGCTGGCCGGGTTCCCTGGGCTTTCGCCCAGGGCCCGTCCAGCGCACGAGCCCGGATCGAAAGAAAGATCGGATCCACCCCCGTCCCCGACCCCGGACTCAGCGGGCCTCCCCAGGGCACTGCAATGTACATCTGATTTACGTCACCGTGCATGTCCATATGGGATCATACCATGCCAGAAGAACCAGGTATCGCGACCCTCCGCCATCCAGGTCAAATAAGATAACGCGCGCGCACTAATTCAAAATATCATATCTTATCACCCGTTGCCCAACAAAGACCGCACGCGCGAGAACATTTCAAATCTTAAAAATACATACTCCTACCAATCCCATACGCAAGAATTGCAACTTGATCACATCAGCAGACCGTATGTACTATCACAACGGTTGCAGATCTTCTGCCCTCGCGCACTTGCTGAAGCCATAAGAAGCCACAGGAAACCATATGAGTTCAGCAATCTCATCCAGAACCCACATTTTCATCACGTTAACTACGCCTTGCGCGTGCGTTGATCTAGCATGCGCCCAACGCAAGTATCCGTATCAAAAAATACCATGCGGGCCACCCGCCCGCGCCACCACGAGCACGTGTCGAAAGCGTTTCCAGACAAGCGCTTTTGAAAAAAATCCAGACTTCATAGAATGTAGGAAACAAATGCCGTTTCAACAAAAAACTTTGCCAGGCTGCTTCAAATTCTGCGCGCGCACTTCCTCACACTCACCTGCGCCAGCGCCATCGCATCACTGTTTTTGCCGTCGTGCCCAATGGCCGCCATTGCCGCCATCATCAGCCAAGCACCTTCTTCACCAACACCCGGACACCACCATCATCATCATCATCATCATCATCATCATCATCACCACCACCACCGTCATCATCACCATCAGCATCACCATCAGCATCACCATCCCCCTCATTATCGTCATCCGCATAATCATCACCGCCGTCATCATCATCATCATCATCATCATCATCATCCGCATCATCACCATCAGCGTCATCATCTGCATCATCATCTGCATCATCATCATCATCATCATCATCATCATCATCATCCTCATCATCATCATCATCATCATCATCATCATCATCATCATCATCATCATCCTCATCATCATCATCATCATCATCACCATCACCATCATCATCACCATCTGCATCACCATCATCACCATCATCACCATCGTCACCAGCATCGGCGCCGTCGTTGGCCTCGCCGTCGTCGCCGTCACCATCGTTACTGCCATCGTTAATATCATCATCGTTGTCGCCGTTGCCGGCGTCATCATGATATCGCGCCCGCCCGAATCACCGACCCACGCTGAAATGCTCGCGCGCCAGCGTGGCCTCTGAGACGCGCTGGGGAACTCCCATGGAAAGCGGCATCACAGCCGCATCCTCTGTGCCAGACCAAGGGGCCGCTCTGCGCGCGGGCTTGCGCGCGCCAGCGCGGCCGCACACATGCGCCAACCAGAACCAAGCCGTCACCGTAATCGTGGCCGCATGGATGTTGCACAACAAGTTGCGGGTTGGAGGGTGGGGCATTTGCGCAAAAAAATGGCGTGAGCAGCTCGTGAACTGGTAAAAACGACTTGCACCACACAGTTTGCAGTATAATGCTTGCACCAAATAGATTCTCTTTTGTCCCAAAGCAAATCGGACTCTCCTCTGCAAGAAATACGATGCGCGCACACTCGTTCATCAAACACCATATGTGTTCAAACATCCATTGCAACACCACGAAATGCACATGCGCGCGTCGCCGCGCGCGAATGCCAAAACCCTTTATATATATAACAAAAAAAACTGTAGGTTTCGTAAAACAATGCCAAGATCGAGTGTCCAAGAAACCTATAAACAAACATCGTTTCGCAACGTGGTCTATTTTTAGTATATGGAACATGATTCTTAAGCAAGCCATGAGGGCATGCCGAAATCCGTCAAAAGCCATAAACTCTGCAAGGGTTGCAAAACCGAGTGTTGCGAAACCATATGAAAAAAATATGGTTCCGAAACAACATGTCTCAAACATTGCTCTCGCTCTTTCGAATTCTTCAGAAAACCATCGGTTGTTTTACGCGTTCACTGAATTATGCCAAACGGGCCTCTCGCGCCGAGTGCCGAAATCATTCGAAAGCCCTCACGCGCGTGCTGGGGGGCACGACCCGTGTGCCGACCCGTGTGCAATAACACCCTGCGGGCCACTCTCGCGCGTCGGCCGCGCGCGCATGTCGAACTCCTTCCAAAACCTTCATCACCTATGCGAAGACGCCGTCATCGTCACCGGCGTGATCAGCATCGGCGTCGGCACTGGCCGTGCCGTCGTCATTGTCAGCATCGTCACCAGCATCGCTACTACCATCATCGTGTCTACTGGTGTCGGCGTTGCCATGATACCGCGCCCGCTCAAGTCGCCGTCTCGCACTGAAGTGCCCGCTGCGATTTGCCCAGCGGTCAGCGCCACCGCGACCGCGTCGGTCGGGCCAAACTAGCTGGCCGCCGCGCGCAAGTGCATGCGCGGGCTGGCGCGGCCGCAGAGATGCGCCAGCCAACACGAAGAACTCATGGCAATCGTCGCCGCTCGTGTTTTGCGTGACAAATTGCGGGTGAGTGGGTGGAATGATTGCGCGAGCAGCGGAGCTGACAACTGCGAATTCCACATGCGATTTGCTCATATAGGTTACACCACAAAGATCCGCCACCATGCGTTGTGCACTTTGAGGCGTGGAGGAATGCCAAGAGCTGCTTGGTAGGGTTTCTGTATTCGAATAAAAGGACCACCTCCCTACTCGCGGTATCCGCATGCATCGCCCCCTCCCGCCCGAGGCCACGATCCCTCGTGGAAAGAACATTGGTCCGCGCGCCCAGGGCCACGATCCCCCGTTAAAAACGACGCACCCGCGTTCCGAGCTTCTAAGACAGCACATGCAGGCAACCAAGGACATCAAGATGGTCGAAGATGCCTCGAAGAAGACCCAAGATGGCCCAAAGGCTGCCCAATATGGCGTCAAAACGTTCCCAAATGCTTCCAAGAGGGCCAAAAAGAGCCACCAGAGAACCCCCATCAGGGTCCGAAAAAAAACAAACAAAAAAAAAAAACGTGATTCCCCTTCGTCTTTAGGATGAGTTTCGCATTCTCGCCACTTCGGGCTCCGTCAGCCCAAGATGGTCCAAGACGCCTACACGATGGCCACAAGACGGCCCGAGGGCCCCCCAAAGAGGATCCCAAGATGGCCCAAGAGGTCCCACGATGGCTCAAGAGGCATCCAAGACAACCCAAGAGAGCCTCCCATGGGACCCAAGACGGCCTTAGAAGGCCGTTGGACTGCCCAAGACGGCCCCACGACGGCCCCCAGGCATCCACCATACGACCAAGAGGGCCACAAGACGGACAAAGGAAACCCCAAGACAGCGTAAGAGGGCCCAAAGATGGCCCAAGAGGGCCCCACGGGACCCCCAAGACTGCCCCAGAGGAAACCAAGACAGCCCCAAGACGTCCCGCACGATTTACGTGAGAGCTGTTCAAATGGTGGAGACGAACGATGCCACATGTGACGGCCTCTCTCGTCCTACTCCTCCTCCCACTCCTGTGCCGCTTCCTCCTCCTCCTCATCCTCCTCATCCTCCTCCTCCTCTCCTCCTCCTCGTGCTCATCCTCTCCTCCTCCGCATCATCCCCCCCTCATCATGTTCATCATCATCATCATCATCAGCATCATCATCATCATCATCATCATCATCATCATCATCATCAACAGCATCGTCATCAGCAGCATCATCAGCCTCAGCAGCAGCATCATCATCACTACCACCACCATCATGATCGACATCAGCATCATCAGCATCATCAACAGCATCGTCATCATCATCAGCAGCAGTATCATCATCGTCAGCAGCATCAGCATCAGCATCATCATCATCAGCATCATCATCAGCAGCAGCATCACGACAAGCATCATCAGCAGCAGCATCGTCAACGACATCATCATCAGTAGCACCAGCATCAGTATCAGCAGCATCATCATCATCATCAGCAGCATCATCAGCAGCGTCAGCATCAACATCATCATCACCAGCAACATTACCATCCTCCTCCTCCTCCTCATCCTCATCAGCAGCATCGTCATCATCATCATCAGCATCATCAGTAACATCATCCGGATCATCATCATCATCATCATCACCATCAGCATCATCAGCATCATCAACGATATCAGCATGATAACCATCATCAATAGCAGCGGCATCTGCAACCGCATCATCCCGCCCCCCCATCGTCACCATCATCATCATCATCATCAGCATCATCATCATCATCACCATCGTCAACATCATCATCATCATCATCATCATCATCATCATCATCATCTTCATCATCATCACAGACGTCGTCATCATCGGCAACATCATCAGCAGCATCACCAGCAGCAGCGTCAGCATCATCACCAGCAGACGCGACATCGTTACCAGCATCGCCATCATCATCAGCATCATCAGCATCATCAGCATCATCAGCATCATCAGCAGAACAAGCACCAGCATCATCATCATCAACATCACCGCCCGCATCAGCATCAGAATCATCAGCACCATGATCAGCAGCATCATAATCATCATCAACAGCTTCATCATCATCAGCATCAGCATCGTCACCATAATCATCCTGATCATCAGCATCATCCTCGACATCATCATCGTCGTCATCAGCGTCGTCATCATCACCATATCATCATCGTCACCAGCAACATCATCATCATCATCATCGCACCATCATTAGCAGCAGCAGCACCAGCATCATCGTCATCGTTATCGTCATCATCATCAGCAGCATCATCACCATAGTCAGCGGCGTCAGCATCATTATACTCAACATCAGCAGCAGCGACATTTGCAGCAACATCACCACCCCCATCATAATCATCATCAGCAGCATCCATCAGCATCACCAGCATCGTTTGTAGCAATAGCATCATCAGCAACAGCATCATCAGAGCCAACATCATCCGAATCACCATCAGCATCATCCCCAGAAGCTCGTCAGCACCTCCCAGCAGCATCATCGTCAACATCCGTAGTAGCATCCTTAGCATTACCATCGCCATCGTCATCAACATTAAAATCGCCACCATTACAATTCCCATCGCTACCATGACCATCATCCTCATAATCATCACCATCATCATCAGCAGCACCAGCATCATCATCGTCATTATCATCACCGTCGTCGTCATCATCATCACTAGCAGCAGCAGCAGCATCATCATCACAGCTCTCCCACCTTCGAGGTCGCCACCCAGAGTTCTGGGCTGGCACCGTTGCGGAACTTGCCACAGGCAGCTGGATTCTCCTTTCTAAAAAAAGAATAGACTCTACCCCCCCCGCGTTCGCCGCCCCCCTTCCGGGTATGTGAATCAGATATGATTATGACCACATGTCCATCTTAAGTATGAATGTGCACTATCCCCGGGGAACCGGTATCAGTCCCCCTGAGGTTCCCTTGTAAAAGACGATACGCGGGGACATCTTTTGTTCTAACATAGCACTTTGTCACGGATCCCTTGCAAAATATGGGACGAAGTGCACACGCGCGCGTCGTCGCGCGCGCATGCCGAAATCCTCCAAAAACCTTCGGTGTCGGAAGGATTTCGCAATCGAGTTTCCAAAACACGTACAAAATCACAGGGTTTCGCAACACTGATTTGCTAAAAAAGCTTACGCGCGGGCTCTTGCGAAATCTTAAGAAAACCGTAGGTTTTCCAAGATTTTCACAAAATGCTACCAAACGGGATTTGCGCTCGCATGTCGAAATCTGTCGAACGCCCTTGCGCGTGTGCCGTCGCGAGAATCCTCTGCAACAGATGCGACGAAGTGCAGACGCGCGCGTCGTCGCGCGCGTATGCCGAAATCCTTCAAAACCCATCGGTTTCGGAAGGATTTCAAAATCATGTGTCCAGAAAACCTACAAAAACACAATGTTTCGCAACACGGATGTTCAACGAAAGCGTGAGCGCGCGGTCTTGCGTCGTCGTCGTCGTCGCCGTCCTCCCTCCTCCCGCGTCGTCGTCGTCGCCTACGTCGCTCTTTGTCTTTCCTCGTGCTCGTCGTCGTCGACCTCTTTGGCGTCGTGGTCGTTTCCGTCGTCGTTGTCGCCGTGGTCGTCCTTCCTCCTCCTCCCTCGTCGTCATCGTCGTCCGTCGTCGGCGACTCGTCGTCCTCCCTCCTATTTCGGCGCCGTCGTCGTCGTCGTCGTCGTTGTCGTCGTCGTCGCCCTCCCTCCTCCCTCGTCGTTGTCGTCGTCAGCGTCGCCGTCCTTCCTCCTTCTTCGTCGTTCGCGTCGTCGCCGTCCTCCGTCCTCCCTCGTCGTTGTCGTCGTTGTCGTTGTCGCCGTCGTCGTCCTTCTTCCTCCCTCGTCGTCGTCTTCGTCGTCGTCGTCGGCGTCGGCGTCGTCGTCGTCTTCGACGTCGTCGACGTCGGCGTCGTCGTCGTCGCCGCCGTCGTCGTCGTCGGCGTCGATCACGTCGTCGTCGACTGTGCCGTCGTCGGCGTCGTCGTCGGCGTCGTCATCGTCATCGTCGTCGTCGTCGGCGTTATCCGCATGGGTTTTGTAAACCAAGTTGCGGGTGGGTGGGTGGGATGATTGCGTGAGCAGTGGAGTTGGCAACTTCAAGTTCGGCAAGTGAATTCCCCTTTCTAAAAAGAGAATAGACTCTACCCCCCCGGCGTTATCCGCCCCCCTTTCGGGTGTGTCAATCATATTTGATTATGACCACATGTCCATCCTAAATATGAATTTGATTTATCCCCGGGGAACCGGTATCGACCCCCCTGCTGTTCCCTTGTTAACAAACGATATGCAGGGACATCTTCTGTTCTAACATAACAGTTATTCGCGAATCCCTTGCAAAATCTGGGACGAAGTGCACACGCGCGTCGTCGCGCGCGCATGCCGAAATCATCCAAAAACCCCCGGTGTCGGAAGGATTTCGCAATCGAGTTCCCAAAACACGTACAAAATCCCAGGGTTTCGCAACACTGATGTGCTAAAAAAGCTTACGCGCGAGCTCTTGCGAAATCTTCAGAAAACCATAGGTTTCTCCAAAATGTTCACAAAATGATACCAAACGGGCTTCGCGCGCGCGCATGTCGAAATCTGTCGAACGCCCTTGCGCGTGTGCCGTCGCGAGAATCCTCTGCAACAGATGCGACGAAGTGCAGACGCGCGCGTCGTCGCGCGCGTATGCCGAAACCCATCGGTTTCGGAAGGATTTCAAAATCATGTCCAAAAAACCTACAAAAAAACAATGTTTCGCAACACGGATTTTCAACAAAACCGTGCGCGCGCGCTCTTGCGTCGTCGTCGTCGTCGTCGTCGCCGTCCTCCCACCTCACTTGTCGCCGTCGTCGTCGCCGTCGTCGTCCTTTGTCTTTCCTCGTGTTCGTCGTCGTCGTCGTCTCTTTGGCGTCGTGGTCGTTTCCGTCGTCGTTGTCGCCGTGGTCATCCTTCCTCCTCCTCCCTCGTCGTCGTCGTCCGTCGTCGGCGTCTCGTCGTCGTCCCTCCTATTTCGTCGCCGTCGTCGTCGTCGTCGTCGTCTTCCCTCCTCCCTCGTCGTTGTCGTCGTCGGCGTCGCCGTCCTCCCTCCTTCTTCGTCGTTCGCGTCGTCGCCATCCTCTCTCCTCCCTCGTCGTTTACGTCGTTGTCGCCGTCGTCGCCCTCCCTCCTCCCTCGTCGTCGTCGTCTTCGTTGGCGACGTCGTCGTCTTCGTCGTCGTCGTCGGCGTCGGCGTCGTCGTCTTCGTCGTCGTCGACGTCGGCGTCGTCACCGTCGCTGCCGTCGTCGTCGTCGTCGCCGTCGCCGGCGTCGTCGACGTCGTCGTCGTCGGCGTCGTCGTCGTCGGCGTCGTCGTCGCCGTCGTCGGCGTCGGCGCCGTCGTCGTCGTCGGTGTCGTCGTCGTTGTTGTCGTCGTCGAAATCGTCGGAGACGTCGTCCGTATCGTCGTAGTCGTCGTCGGCGTCGTCGTCGTCGTCGACGTCGCTGTCGTCGTCGGCGCCGGTGTCGCTGCCAAGTGCCATTTGGTACCTACCGTCACGGTCTTAAGAGGTTTTGCATACCAAGTTGCGGGTGGGTGGGTGGGATGTTTGCAAGAGCGCGAGATGTGTCAAATCATGAGTAAAAATCAATTATCCTTTCTAAAAAGAGAATAGGATCTACCCCCCCCCCGGCGTTATCACTCCCCCTTTCGGGTATGTAAATCATACATGATTCTGGCCACATGTCCATCCTAAATATGAATTTACACTATCCCTGGGGGGCCGGGTTCCCCCCCCCTGAGGTTCCCTTGTAAAAAACACTATGCGGTGACATTGTTTGTTCTAACATGACACTTTGTCACGAATCCCTTGCAAAAAACAAGACGAAATGCACACGCGCGCGTCGTCGCGCGCGCATGCCGAAATCCTTCAAAAACCTTCGGTGCCGAAATCCTTCAAAAGCCTTCGCAATCGAGTTCCCAAAGAACATATTATCCCGGCAAAGCAACCTAACAGCGATGTGTAGGAGCATATCTGGAAGCATTCCCCTTAAGATTCAGATTCTGCTGTTCTCGCAGTCGTAGTCGCATTCGCGATGACAGTCGCAGTGGCAACGGCAGTCGCAGTCACAGCCTCAGCCTCAGCCTGCCTCAGCCTCAGCCTCAGCCTGCCTCAGCCAGCCTGCCTCAGCCTCAGCCTCAGCCTGCCTCTCAGCCTCAGCCTCCTCAGCAGCCTGCCTCAGCATCAGCCTGCCTCAGCCTCAGCCTCAGCCTCTGCCTCAGCCTCAGCCTGCTTCAGCCTCAGCCTCAGCCTCAGCCTCAGCCTCAGCCTGCCTCAGCATCAGCCTGCATCAGCCTCAGCCAGCCTGCCTCAGCCTCAGCCCTGCTTCAGCCTCAGCCTCAGTCTGCCTGCAGCCTCGGCCTCAGCCTCAGCCTCAGCCTCAGCCTGCAGCCTCAGCCTGCCTCAGCCTCAGCCTCAGCCTGCTCATCAGCCTCAGCAGCCTCAGCCTGCCAGCCTCAGCCTCAGCCTGCCTCAGCCTCAGCCTCAGCCTCAGCCTGCCTCAGCCTCAGCCTCAGCCTGCCTCAGCCTCAGCCTGCCTCAGCCTCAGCCTCAGCCTGCTTCAGCCTCAGCCTCAGTCTGCCTTCAGCCTCGGCCTCAGCCTCAGCCTGCCTCAGCCTCAGCCTGCATCAGCCTCAGCCTCAGCCTCAGCCTGCCTCAGCATCAGCCTGCCTCAGCCTCAGCCTCAGCCTCAGCCTCAGCCTCAGCCTCAGCCTCAGCCTCAGCCTGCCTCAGCCTCAGCCTCAGCAGCCTTCAGCCTTCAGCCTCGGCCTCAGCCTCAGCCTGCCTCAGCCTCAGCCTGCATCAGCCTCAGCCTCAGCCTCAGCCTCAGCCTCAGCCTCAGCCTCAGCCTGCTTCAGCCTCAGCCTCAGTCTGCCTTCAGCCTCGGCCTCAGCCTCAGGCTGCCTCAGCCTCAGCCTGCCTCAGCCTCAGTCTGCCGTCGGCCTCAGCCTCAGCCTGCCTCTGCCTCAGCCTCAGACTGCTTCAGCCTCAGCCTCAGTCTGCATTCAGCCTCGGCCTCAGCCTCAGCCTGCCTCGGCCTCAGCCTGCCTCAGCCTCAGCATCAGCCTGCCTCAGCATTCAAAATGTGGCCCGGGAATGGAGTTCTGGGAACTCGAAAAACACGAAGTGGCCTACAGTTGGCTTCGGGCATTCATAATTATGCCCAGGAATGGAGTTCTGGGAACTCGAAGACCACGAAGTGGCCTACAGTTGGCTCCGGGCATTCATAATTATGCCCAGGAATAGAGTTCTGGGAACTCGAAGACCACGAAGTGGCCTACAGTTGGCTCTGGGCATTCAAAATAATGCCCAGGAATGGAGATCTGGGAACTCGAAGAACACGAAGTGGCCTACAGTTAGCTCCGGGCATTCAAAATCATGCCCAGGAATGGAGTTCTGGGGACTCGAAGACCACGAAGTGCGCTTCTGTTAGCTAAAAAAGATCCCCGGCACCCGTCCGGATCCCGCCCAGACCCCCCTGGGGCGTCAAGATGCTCTCTTTTGACACCACTAGAAACCTATAAGTCTTCGCTGTGAGGTAACAAAAACACAAGGTTTCGCAACACTGATTTGCTAAAAAAGCTTACGCGCGAGCTCTTGCGAAATCTTAAGAAAACCATTGGTTTTTCCAAGATTTTCACAAAATGCTACCAAACGGGCTTCGCGCGCGCGCATGTCGAAATCTGTCGAACGCCCTTGCGCGTGTGCCGTCGCGAGAATCCTCAACAAAAAATGAAACGAAGTGCAGAGGCGCGCGTCGTCGCGCGCGTATGCCGAAAACCTTCAAAACCCATCGGTTTCGAAAGGATTTCAAAATCGTGTCCAAAAACATACAAAACCCAAGGTTTCGCAACACCGATTTTCAACAAAAGCGCGCGCGCGCGCGCGCTCTTGCGTCGTCGTCGTCGTCGTCGCCGTCCTCCCTCCTCCCGCGTCGTCGTCGTCGTCGCCTACGTCGTCCTCTGTCTCTCCTCGTGTTTGTCGTCGTCGTGCTCTTTGGCGTCGTGGTCGTTTCCGTCGTCGTTGTTGCCGTGGTCGTCCTTCCTCCTCCTCCCTCGTCGTCGTCGTCGTCCGTCGTCGGCGTCTCGTCGTCGTCCCTCCTATTTCGTCGCCGTCGTCATCGTCGTTGTCGTGGTCGTCTTCCCTCCTCCTTCGTCGTTGTCGTCGTCGGCGTCGCCGTCCTTCCTCCTTCTTCGTCGTTCGCGTCGTCGCCGTCCTCCCTCCTCCCTCGTCGTTGTGGTCGTTGTCGTCGTTGTCGCCGTCGTCGTCCTTCCTCCTCCCTCGTCGTCGCCTTCGTTGGCGTCGTCGTCGTCTTCGTCGTCGTCGGCGTCGGCGTCGTTGTCGTCGTCGAAGTCGTCGGAGACGTCGTCGGTGTCGTCGTAGTCGTTGTCGTCGTCTTCGTCGTAGTCGGTCTCAAGAGGTTTTGCAAAGCAAGTTGCGGGTGGGTGGGTGGGATGTTTGCGCGAGCAGTGGAGATGACGATTCTCCTTTCTAAAAGATTAATAGATTCTCCCCCCCTCCCCCCCCCGGACTTATCGGTTCCCCCTGGGATAATATGATTTCATATATATATATATATATTCTGCACACTCGTCCATCCTAAATATGAAATCGTACCATCCCAGCCAAGCCGGGTTCCCCCCCTGAGGTTCCCTTGTAAAAAACACTTTGCGGTGACATTTGTTGTTCTAACGTCGCACTTTTTCACGAATCCCTTGCAAAAAAAAATGGGACGAAGTGCACACGCGCGCGTCGTCGCGCGCGCATGCCGAAATCCTTCAAAAACCTTCGGCGCCGGAAGGATTTCGCGATCGAGTTTCCAACAACCATACAAAAACACAATGTTTCGCAACACTGATGTGCTGAAAAAGCTTCCGCGCGAGCTTTTGCGAAATCTTAAGAAAACCATAGGTTTTTCAAGATTTTCACAAAATGCTACCAAACAGGCGTCGCGCGCGCGCATGTCGAAATCTGTCGAACGAACTTGCGCGTGTATCGTGTGTCCAAAGAACCTACAAAAACCCAAGGTTTCGCAACACCGATTTTCAACAAAAGCGTGCGCACGCGCGCTCTTGCGTCGTCGTCGTCATCATCATCGTCGCCGTCCTCCCTCCTCCCGCGTCGTCGTCGTCGTCGCCTACGTCGTCCTGTCTTTCCTCGTGTTCGTCGTCGTCGTCCTCTTTGGCGTCGTGGTCGCATCCGTCGTTGTTGTCGCCGTGGTCGTCCTTCCTCCTCCTCCTCCTCCCTCGTCGTCGTCGTCGTCGTCCGTCGTCGGCGTCTCGTCGTCGTCCCTCCTATTTCGTCGCCGTCGTCGTCGTCGTTGTCGTCGTCGTCTTCCCTCCTCCCTTGTCGTTGTCGTCGTCGGCGTCGCCGTACTTCCTCCTTCTTCGTCGTTCGCGTCGTCGCCGTCCTCCCTCCTCCCTCGTCGTTGTCGTCGTTGTCGTCGTTGTCGCCGTCGTCGTCCTTCCTCCTCCCTCGTCGTCGCCTTCGTTGGCGTCGTCGTCGTCGTCGTCGTCGTCGTCGTCGGCGTCGTTGTCGTCGTCGAAGTCGTCG
The DNA here is from genome assembly GCA_963575745.1 of Prorocentrum cordatum. Lineage (NCBI taxonomy): Eukaryota > Dinophyceae > Prorocentrales > Prorocentraceae > Prorocentrum > Prorocentrum cordatum. The sequence goes on along the minus strand of CAUYUJ010018674.1, from coordinate 44,097 downwards.
GAGACGTCGTCGGTGTCGTCCTAGTCGTTGTCGTCGGTGTCGTCGTAGTCGGTCTTAACAGGTTTTGCAAAACAAGTTGCGGGTGGGTGGGTGGGATGTTTGCGCGTGCAGTGGAGATGACGACTTCAAGTTCAGCAGAGTGGACTTCACCCCTTAGATTGCACCAAAGAGATCGGCCACGTATATGCCAGCACAAAGGTTGCACACCATGGCTTGCACTTGCACTACATGGCTTGCGCCACATGCACAGATTGCACCACAGAGATTGCACATCAAGAATGCAATCACCCACTGATTGGGGTCCGCGCTCGCAAGCATTAAGCATGTGCGCAGCGCTCTCTTGCGGCTCGCCGAATTGGGCAGCTCACGCTCCCTTGCCCCACGCAGCTGTACGCTATCCTCTAACCCCCGAACGCCTGCTCACTCAAGAAGCAGGGGGGCACGGAAGTGCTGTGCCTGGAGTGTGGCATGACCAGTGACTTATGGCCGTATGCCGCAGGCGAGCCAATGTCCCTGCAGGGGGCACGGGGGCTCCCGTTCTGGCGCAGGCCGCAGGGCCTCCTGCACCCTCCGGGGGGCGGCCCGCTTGGCAACTTGATCTGTGTCCCGCCTGCTCGGAATCCCGCCTGCGCTGGGTCATTGAGAGAGGCCGATTTCTCCAGCTGCGTCCGCTGTGGCATCATCACCTTCCTGATGAAGCCGGCGCGGGCATTGAATATCGGTTCGGTTGCCCGCTCCGAGAAGCTTGGTCGATCCTTGAAGGAGGGCCGCTCCGACTCTGCCTGCTCGGGGCACCAGCCGGCTAGCTTGGCGCTGGTCATCTGCAGAGCAAAGCCCTTGTCGTCCAACTGCCGGATAGGCACGGCCGCGACTGCAGAAGCCACCTTAGGTCGGGCATGTCCCCTTACAGGCGGATTTAAAGGAAAAATTAAGAACAGTTTAAAACAATGTTCAAATGTACAAAAAATGCTAGAAAAATCGTCCCGTGACTGTTTTTTAATATTTTCGTATACTCCTCCTGTAGAGGGACGTGCCCGACTTACCCCGTGCGAGTCCACCGCACGATCGAAGCCCTCGTCCGCGGGGAGGGCCGCCGCCGAGTGCCCTGGGCCCTGGGGCCCAGGTTCCGCCGGCCCGCTCGGGGAGCGGCACCCCCGCACGCTCGCGCCAGCAGCCGCAGCGGCCTCGGCGGGAAAGGGTAACCGCCAGGTCCCGAGGGAAACGATGGGCGGCGCGCCCGAGGAGGAGGAGGAGGAGGAGGAGGAGGAGGAGGAGGAGGAGGAGGAGAAGGCGGAGGAAAAGAAGGCGCGGGCCTCTTCAGAAGGCTCGGAAGTCCCCCGGCCTTCTGAGAAATTGTCTGAGCCTTCACGGAGACACAGAGAGCTTCCCGGAAGGCGCGCGGGCTTCTGAAAGTCCCGCCGCCTTCTGAGAAGGCCTTCTCCTTCTCACTTCCCCGTCTCGCTCGCCGCCGAAATGAGTCCTGGACCCTGGGGCCCTGCCCCCCCGGACCAGCTGTTCGTCCTGAGCTGCTGTGTGTCGAGGGGGCGTAAATATAAAGGTGGGGTGACAGCAGAGGTGGGGCTCAAGACAACTCACTCTGAGCGGCCATTGGAAGAAGAAGAAGAAGAAGAAGAATAAGAAGAAGAAGAAGAAGAAAAAGAAGAAGAACAAGAAGAAGAAGAAGAACAGGTGAGCATCTGGCCGGTCTCGCCCCCGAATTCCACCTTGGGATGACCCTCGCTCCACGCACCCACGACAGTGGCAGCCCAAGGGCCCGGGCCCCGGGAAGCCAGAGACGGCCTTAAGTACCTCGGAAACCGTCTCCCTCGGGACCCCTCCCCTCCGTGGCGAGCCTCGGCGGTGGGCAGGCCCTGGCCGCGGCCGCTCGCCGGTGCCGCGCCCTGCCCAGGCCCGGCGCCCAGGCCCGGCTCCGCAGCGGGCGCCAGCAGCTCCGAGGGCGGCGTCGCGCAGCGCCTCGGCGCCACGCCGCGCGGCCACGAGGGCAGGCGCGGTGCTCGGGAGCGCGGGCTTGCGCCGGGGTGGCGGCGCGCCCTGGGCCCGGCGGGGGCGGCACTGGGCACGGCGAGCTGGGCCGCCTGGGGAGGCTGCGTGAACCATGGGAGCCGCAGCGCCTCTGCCGCCGAGGCTCGGCTCTGAGGATCCCTGCACATGAGGCTTGCAACGACATCGCGGGCGCCCTGCGAGACGTTCCAGAGCGCGTCCATGTCCACCTTTCCGCGCACGTTCTTCATCAGCACCTCGCGCTGGTCCTTGCCTGCGAAGGGTGGCTTGCCAGTGAGCAGGATGAAGAGGATGGCGCCAACGCTGAAGCAGTCGGCCTTGCATGTCTGGACCCCTGTGACGACCTCCGGGGCCACATATCCTGGCGATCCAGATTTCAAGCGCATCGCTTCAGAGTCATCTTCCAGCGCGGACAGCCCGAAGTCGACGAGCTTCAGCTGGTCGCCCGCACCGGAGAGGAGGATGTTCTCAGGCTTGATGTCCCTGTGGACCATGGATTTCTCCTGCAAGTGGCTGACGGCAGACAGCAGCTGCTTCGTCAAGCGGCGCGCAAAATCCTCCGTCATCGCCGTGCCGCGCTGAGCGAGCTTGAGAAGCTCTCCGCCTTCGACATACTCGGAGACTATCGCGTACGTGAAAGACGAATCGATGTCGAGCTCCGACCCGCTCACCCTGTAGAGACCGTGGAAAGCTTGAATGTTGGCGTGACAACATGATCTGAGGATGCTAGCCTCAAGAATGGGGTGCATCACAACATTCATGCTCCGAGCGGTGCACACCTTGATGGCCACAGGCGACCCAGTGCGCAGATCCTCCGCCCTGAAGACCCTTCCGAAGGCGCCCTCGCCGATCTCGTCGAGCAACGCATACCTCCGCTGCAGGTCCTGGAGGATGCAGCCGGCCAGCTGGAGGCGGTCGAGGAGCTGGAGCGTGGCCCTCGGGGATTGGCACTCCAGCGTCCAGGCCTCTGGATCGCCGCTCTGCGAGGCGTGCTGCAGGGCGCTGAAGAGGCCGCATCTGGGCTTGCCACTGCCCCGCAGCCTGCCCAGTGCGTCTGCAGAGGGCAACGTGATGGAGACGGCAGAGTCGCCAACGGCGGCTACGAGTGCCAGGTGCAGCGGCACACGCAGCACCACCTCCAGGTCGCAGCCAGATCCGTGCTCTGACGCCGAGGACTTCGAAGATGCTCGCTCGCGCCTGGCATTCGTGCGACGGTCTCGGAAGCCGCAGTCTCGGTAGCAAGTCAGGCTCTCCTCCTCATGGCTCACGTGCGCGAGCAAGAGGACCTTTGACCTGTTGGAAGGCATGACGCTTGCAAGCTTGTTCATGACCAAGCTCGTCCTCCGCCCCAGCCCCCTGGCGCTGGAGGGGCGCGGTCCAACGGGCTGCCGCGGACCCGAGGGGCACGACCTCAGACTCACGGGCAGCATGCCTGCGCCATTTTCAGGGCAGTCCTGCGCAGTCATACGCGAGTGGAGAGGGGGGGCGCCACAGTCCTGCAAAACTTCACTTCGCCGGATGTCGTTATACGTCGCTGTGCGCCAAGATAGCCAACGGGGCGAAAGCTGCTGTGTCCATGCGCCCGCTTGTGCCACAAAGGCGGAAGCAGCGGCAGCGGGCGAAGGAGGAACAAGGGCTGGAGCACCAACAAGGGGATGCGGGTCAACCTGCTCATTGCCAAATCGCCATAGCGTCGTTGCTCCCCGAGTCCCCGAAGTCTCCCAAGGGCCTCCTGCTGCATCCAAGGGCACCTGGAGGCCTGGGAAAACAACGTACCGCGGGGAAGCGTGGAGTCGCACAACGTGCAGCCAGTCGAGCGACGAGACGCAAGGAGTCTTACACACGATGACGTAGCGACCTCACGCGATGGCACAAATACGCGGGCCGCCTGTGCGGCACGCCGAGTGCCAAGAGGGCGCCCGCGCGCGACCTGACACGTGCAACTTTCGCACGAATGGCGTCGTGCCCCCCGCGTGGGGGCTCCACAACATGGCTCCGTGCTGCGACTCCACGCTACGGTGTCACGTGCCACGCTGTGCCACGCCACAGCGCTTTGTGCTCCTACTTTCCCGCCCGTGTCGTGCACGCGTGCTGTCAATTCTGGTATATTTTACAGTGTGGAGTGAATTGAGCGAGGCTTGGTGGCGGCAAAGAGTAAAGACGACCTTCCGATGGGTAGATAATTCAACTACCTCGCCTAGGCTGGCCCTGATGCTCCAGTACGACGTAATACCAGCAGTGTCAATGATGGCGGCCCTGACGGCGGCAATGATGGCGATGGTGGTCCTGATGATGGTAGTCTCACTTGTCCGTGCCGCCAGCCTCAACGCGAGAATCACCGATCGCTCCCGCCAGATGACGAGGCCGAACGGGGCCGAGCGACCTAGCAAGCATCTCGGGCCAGCGACCAGTCACCCGAGCAAGAGCTGGCGCTGCCAGGACTGGGACTAGTCATCTGATCATGGGGTGCCAGAAAGTCTCGCTTTCGACCCTCAGGGAGGATCGAGGAAGTAGAGTCTTGAACGTTCTCGGCAAGTTCCGAAATGTCTGGGAACCCTTTCTGGCTCTCGTGAACCTTCGAGGCCCTGCGAGGGGCATCCGGGGAATTCTCGGGAGGTCGGGATCTGGGATGGAATTTAAACTCACACTATCAAAAAGTGTTCCGCCACGGTGCCATCTGGGGCCGTGTGGGGTTCACCTGGGCCGCTCGGGACCCAGCCTGCCTGGTCGGGAATCAAGCTTGGCCAGACTATTCGTCTATGCAAAGTTGAATTGATAGTAGGAGTACACCTACACGCTCCTCTGCCACCGCCTACCATGCTGATCGAACCCAAGACGCCAAGTGCATACCGAGCCTGGGACACTCGGGTTCCTCCTCCTCCTCCTCCTCCTCCTCCTCCTCCTCCTCGCCTGCTGCTCCTCCTCCTCCTCCTCCTCCTCCTCCTCCTCCTCCTGCTCTCCTCCTCCTCCTCCTCCTCCTCCTCCTCCTCCTCCTCCTCCTCCCCCTCCTCCTCCTCCTCCTCCTCCTCCTCCTCCTCCTCCTCCTCCTCCTCGGTCGGTCGGTCGGAACCTAAGGGCGGAAAGTTCGAAGCCCATGCAGATCTGGTGGGGAGGAAAAGGGGTGGGGCAGTCCAGCAGGAAAACTACATTGTTGGCACAGCACGCTTTGCCTTTCCCAGCAGGCAACCGCTTAGCTTAGGATATCAATTGTTAACGGCAACACGATGAAGAGAGCGAACCGCAGTCGGAACGCAATCACACCATTCACTGTCGTAACTGCACAAGCCTGGGCACGGCAGAGACTCCGACACGCAAGACGCAATCACAAGCAAAGTGTCGTGGGGGATTTAGGGATGGTGGCACTCACTACGCCCCAAAACCAGTGTCGTTTTTTTTGCTCCATAGGTAGCTTGCTCTCGAGGTCGATCATGTGTGCGCATGAGAGCCTGAGCCTCACATGACCTGCCTCTGGCGACCCAGAGAGCAGGAACGAGGAAATGCAGGGTTGGTGCGACAACGGACGGAGAGAAGAGAGATTCCATCCAGAGACATGGCCTTCGAGGCTCGGGGGCAGGTGCAGCCAGACCGTGGCCCCCCACATGTCCACGCCAAGTATAAGACGAAACAGATGCCAGCCAAAAATGGCCTTGTCCAGCTGGATCCAAGACCACCTGTTTTCACCCAGTGCGCAAATCCCCCAAGGCTGCGTAGAACAACGGCACTGCACTCTGGAACCCTTGAGGCGGTGAGGCAACACGATGGGGAGAGAGGGGCACAAATGCTCGCAGCAACCTTGCCTCCTGTAGTGGCATCCTCATCCTCATCCTCCTCAACAGCGTCATTATCTTTATCATTAACAGCGGCAGCAGCAGCAGCAACATTAGCATTATCAGCATCGTTATTCTCTTTATCAGCATCATCCTCGTCAGCATTATCATCTTCATTCTCATTATCATCAGCAGCAGCATCATCATCATCATCATCAGCATCATCATCGTAATCAGCATCATCATCATCAGCATCATCATCAGCATCAGCATCAGCATCAACATCAGCATCAGTATCCACATCATCCTCATGATCAGCATCAGCATAATTTCCATCATCAGCAGCATCATCCTTATCATCACCAGCATCATCATCACCATCATCAATCATCATCAGCAGCATCATCATCAGCATCATCAACATCATCATCATCATCATCATCACCATCAGCAGCATCATCATCTTCTTTGACCTCTTGAACCTCCTCCTCCTCCTTCCCCTGCCGCGCCTCAGCGTGCCCCTCGTGCATCGGGTTGAAGGAGCCGGGCATCACCAGGGACCCTTGCAGCCTCGGAGTGGGCAGGAAGAAGGAGGAGGAGGAGGAGGAAGAGGAGGAGGAGGAGAAGGAGGAGGAGAAGGAAGTGAGGAGGAGGAGGTGGACGAGGAGAAGGAGGAGGAGGAGAAGGAGAAGAAGAAGAAGAAGAATAAGGGGGAGGAGGAGAGGCGCCGCGGGGGGGGGCGGAACCCAGACATCCGATGCCTTCATGTGTCAAACACGGGGTCCCCGTAAGCCCCGACGGCTTCCCCCAGAGACGCTTCTGTTACGACCTGGGTCTTCCCGAGGGCAAAAACGGCAAACCCCTCTGCCCCGATGCTGTTCCCGACGTTCGGTGCCTGGATAGGTGCACGGGCGGGCCAAAGCCGCGCCGCGGAGGAGGCTGCTCTCGCCTTAGCGCCGCGTACATCCTCCTTTCGAGTGTGCAACAGGCTCCGCGATGGAACGGGTGTCGTTTTCAAAAGTGCACAATTGCCTGAATGCCTCGCATATGCGCAGATGGTTCTCAACATGTGGCGCTCATCATGGGGCGCTCGCCTCAGCGCCGCGCACACAAGGACGGAGACTGTTCTTTTTCAATATGGGGTGCTCGCTGAAGCATGCGTCAATTTCAAAGAACTCAAACTTCCGTCACGTAGCGCTGCAAGGATCCAGGCGGCTCTTTTTCAAAATCGATCCCTTGAGACGCCCTCGAAGCTCAAGACACGAAGTGTGACTCGTGCAGCAGTTACACGGGTGGGGGGGGCCTTCGCCAACAAACGCCCTCCCGCCCCCCACACGCCCAAATTGCCACGTCAAACTGGCAGGCCCAACTGTGCTGGTCTTTCAATGGAAGGGGGGGGCGCTTCTTGTAGTGAAGAAGAAGAGTGCAAGGACGTCTGAGGACTGGATTAGGTAAGGAGGATGCAGCATCGCTGTTGCATCGTTGGTCTACTTCGGTCACCACCACACCTCCTCCTCCTCCTCCTCCTCCTCTCCCTCCGCATCCTCTTCCTCCTCCTCCGCCACTTCCTCCTCCTCCTCCTCTTCCTGCTCCTCCTCCTCTCCCCCCTCCTCCTTCTCTTCCGCCTCATCCTCTTCCTCAATCTCCGCCTCCTCCTCCTCCTCCTCCTCCTCGTTCTCCTCATCCCTCATCCTCCTCCTCAACTTCATCACCGACATCACCACCATCGAGACCATCAACACCATCACCGTCATCATCATCAGCATCATCAGCATAGGCATCAACATCGGCATCAGCATCATCATCATCATCATCATCATCATCATCATCATCATCATCATCATCATCATCATCATCATCATCATCACCATCACCATCAGCATCATCATCGGCATCGTCAGCATCATCATCAGCATCATCATCGCCATCAGCATCGGCAGCAGCATCATCATCGTCATCAGCATCAGTATCATCAGCATCAACATCATCATCAGCATCATTATCGTCATTATCGTCATCATCATCATCATCATCATCATCATCATCATCATCATCATCATCATCATCATCATCATCCGAACCACCATCATCACCATCACCATCACCATTATCATCACCGTCATCACCGAAATAAAGATCGGCATCATCAGCATCATCATCAGCATCAGCATCACCATCAGCAGCATCATCATCGTCATAATCATCAGCATCATCGCAATCAGCATCCGCATCATCACAGCCACAATCAGCATCGATATCAGCATCCACAGTATCAGCTTCAGCATCATCATCATCGTCATCAGCATCATCATCAGCAGCATCATCAGCATCATAAGCATCATCATCAGCAGCAGCATCATCATGAGCATCATTATCATCCATCGCATCGTGCCCCTGCTCCTGCTCCTGCAGCTCCGCGGCATCCACCCGGTAAAAGATGCAACATATGCAGTGACGGAGGGCGGTACCTTCGGAAAAAGGGGCCCTCCTCCGATGCTGAAGCGCAGAACTTTACGGATGGAGGGTGGCCCTGCTCCAAAACCGCACTCTGCCTCGTGAAATTGTAAAAGCGTGTGGTCTGAAAACTAGCTGTACATGCCAGGCAAATGATGGGGTGAAGGGCGGCTCCTTTCCGGTTTGGGCATATTTTCTGGCACGCCCCTGAAGTGCAGAGTCCTTCGTCTTGGCGGTGTCAACAACTACCAGATTGAGGGTGTTGCGTTTCAGAAAGGGGCCGAATGGTAGGCTCATGGAGCGATCGTCATTCTAGGGGGCGCTCCACGCAGCGAAAAGGAGTACAAGTGTGACTTCTGAGGAGTAGACTTGTAGAAGGAGGGAGGGTGTATTACAGCATCGTGGATGCATCCTTGGCTGGCTCTGGTTCCCCCCTCCGACGGTGTGACGACGACAACGCCTCCGACCACAAAAACACCTAATCAGCCTGGCGAGGGACCCAACCCTTAGCAACTTCAAGTAACATTGGTCACAGGCCTGTCTATGCACAATTCGTGTAAAGGATTTGCCGAACTGGACGAGGGGACGCATAGGAATGCCATCGCTGAAGCAGTAGGTGGAGCTCTTTGTGGGACACGCTCTTCGAACCCTGCTACTGGGCCGTATGTGGGGCTCTCTTTATGGGGTACGATCCGTGTAAGGGGTGCACTGGAATCGGCGGGGGGGAGCGCATGTGAACCCGTCCACTGGGGCCATGGGTGGAACCCCCTGGTAAGTACGACACGTGCACGCGGCGTGCTGCAAGTATCCTGGGTACACATTCGAACCATCCCTCTGGGGCCTTAGGTGGAGCTCCCTATGGATGCGTGTGAGGGGTGCCAACATGTGCAGGGGAACGCATTGGAACCCTCCCACTGAGGCATGACTCGATTGCGAGGTGTAGCGAAATAGGCGAGGGGACGCATGCGAATCCTACCACTGGGGCCGTAGGTGGGGCTCCGCCCGGGGCACGATCTGTGGGAGGAGTGCGTCGGAATGGGTGGGGGAACGGATTCGAACTGTCCCAATGGGGACGCAAATGGAGATTACCGTAGGGCGCGATCTGTGTGAGGGATGTGCGGAAATATCAGGGGGCGCATGCAAACGTTCCAGCCCATGGGGCGCGAGTCGTGCGAGGGGTGTGCCGAAACAGGCGGGTGGGAGCACGCACGCTTTCCCACTGGGGCCATGGGTGGAGCTCCCTAAGGGGCGCGAAACGTGCGAAGGGCGCACGCATGTATATTTTACCGCTGGTGCCATGTGTGGAGCTCCCCAAGGCGCATGAAGCGCGTGAGCGGTGAGGCCGGAGTCGGATCGGGTACCACGCTGGCTTTCCTACTGCAAACGGGACGAAGAGTGCAGGGTGTGTGCCGAAATTGGCGCGGGCGCGCCATGCGGACGTTCCCACTGGGGCCGTAGGTGGAGCTCCCTGGGGGCCACGAAGGCTGCGAGGGGCATGCCGACATGGACGCGGGCACGCCATGCGGATTTTCCAACTGGGGCCGCGGGCGAAGCCCCTAAGGGCAAGAATCAAATAGGGGATGTGCCGAAATCAGCGCGGGCACCATATGGGCCGCAGGTGGACCTGCATAAGGCAACGAAGCGCGAGAGAGCTGCATCGAAATTGGCGCGGGCACGCCATGTGAACTTTCCCAGTGAGGCCGTAGGTGAATCTCCCTAATGGGCACGAAACGTGTGAGAGGTGCACCGAAATTGGCGCGGATACTCCATGGGGACTCTTCTCACTGGGGCGGTGGGTGCATCTCCCAGAAAGGCATGACCCGTGTGCGGGATGCGCCGAAGCGGGCGCGGGTACGCCATGGGGACTTTCCTGGAGCTCCCGTGTGCCAAACTGGACACGCGGAGAGCAGAGGCAGAGAGATGCGGGAGGTGAGGTGTGAGACGCGCGGCGCTATGGATTCAAAACGAGGACCCAATTCAACAGGGGGGGGTAGGAACCGCCGCGTGCGCGATTATAGCCAGCTGCTTTGCTTATTGTCTACAGTTTGTAGACACCCACGCTGAATCAAAATCGCTGATGGTGCAGATCCCTCGCTCTTGAAATCCTTGTGTGGCAGCCTTTACACAAGGATTGCTTTGTTGTGGCAAGGCTACAAGAAGAATGAATGTCCTCGTGGGGGATCTGTTTCCGCCTCCACAGGTAAAGCCTTCCTATAGCAGCCTGTACCAAAAGGATCATGATGTGGAGACCTTACAAAAAAAGATGTCGATTATAGGGGATCTGCAGTTGTGGTACCTTGGGCCCAGAAACGTTAAACAGGACAAGACACATAAACAAACATACCAAACAAAACGTGTGCTTTCACATGACCAAAAAAGGAAAGGCTAGAAAGACCTGCGAAAATCGCTATTTTCATGGTGCAGATGCCACACGCATACAATCGCCGTGCAGAAGCCTAAAACATAGTAGCTGTTGTTGTTTCTGCGGCGACCTTACAAAGAATTTCGATTGCGGGGGATCTGCAGTGGCTTCCACATTTAGAACTCTTCTGTGGCGGCCTTTACAACAAGAAGCCTTGTGTGGCGACCTTGCAAAAAGGATGTCGATGTGGGGGATCTGCAATGGCGGCACCTCAAGATAAGGAGGGCGAAATAGGAACACAAGAAAACAGTAACAACAGGAAACAACTTGTGTTTTCACTGGGGGGATATGAAAAGCCAGGGCGACCTGTGACCGTCGCTACTTTTTATGGCGCGGATCCCCGCAAGCAAAATCTGCAGCGACCTGTACAAAAGGATCCCGCTTTTGTTGGCAACGCTACACGGGGATTTCAAGTGTGGGGGATCTGCAGTGGCCTCCACAATTGGAACCCTTCTGTGGAGGCCTTGACAAAAGGATTCCTTTCGTGGCGATCTTACGGGGGGCTTTCAACTGTGGGGATCTGCAGCGGTGGTACCTTGAGCCCAGGAAAGCTAGACAGGAAAACAAGAAAACACACGAAAAACTAAAAAATGCGCCTCACATTGCAAAACAAGAGAACGCTAGCAAGACCTGTGCCTGTCGCTTTTTTGTATGGTGCAGACCCCCAACAAGTAGAACACGGTTGTAGCAGCCTGCACACAAGGACTCCGTTGCGGCGACCTGACCAAGGAAATCCCACCAGCCCTTTGGGCGACAGGTGGTCTAATGAGATGTCTCTTCCCTCTTCCAAAAAAAAACCCTTCCCCTACGGGGAGGGGTTCACCCCTCCCCTTACCCCTCCCCTGGATTTTTTCGGGCCCCCCCGCGAGGTGTCAAGGCGTCCAAAACGGCCTCGGCGAGAAATCCAAAATCATCGGTTGTACTAAGGTGTTGGCCACATGTTGGCCTCTTGGGGGGGGCTGAAAAATATCCCACCGGCCCTCTGGGCGCCAAAATCATTGGGTTTACTAAGGTTGTGGCCCCAGTTTGGCCTCTTTGGGGGGGGGCTGAATGTTATCCCGCCAGCCCTCTGACGCCCAAATCATTGGTTTTACAAAGGTTGTGGCACCATTTTGGCATCTTGGGGGGGGGGGGGGCTGAACGTTATCCCAGCTCCTCCTTTGATCGATGGCCTTCAAGATGGCCCCAAGAGGCCTTCCAGGGCGCCCAAGAGGGCCCCAAGAGAGCCCCAAGAGGGCCCCAAGAGGGCCCCAAGACGGCCCCAGAGGCCTCCAAGACGCCCAAAATGGCCTCCAAGATGGCCCAAGATGCCCCCAAGAGGCCTCCGAGACGGCCCACGAGGCCTCTAAGAGGTCCTCCAGGAGGGCCCGAAGAGGCTAAAGTCAGTGGTTCCCCTTAGGTGTTTGAAAGATGTTTGCGTTTCCTTCTTTTCGGCATGCCGACAGCTCAAGACGGTCCGCTCAAGACGGTCCAAGAGGCCCCCAAGATCGCCCACGAGGCCTCCAAGATGGCCCCATGACGGCCCAAGAGGCACCCAAGATGCCCCCAAGAGGGCCCAAGAGGCCTCCAAGACGGCCAACATGGCCTCCAAGACAGCTAAGATGGCCCCAAGATGCCTCCAAAACGGCCCAAGATGCACCCAAGACGGCCTAAAATGGCCTCAAGATGGCGCAAGACGGCCCAAGAGGCCCCAAAGAAGCCTCTAAGATGGCCCGAAAGGCGTCCAGGAAGTCTTGCAGGAGGGCACGAAGAGGCCAAAGTCATTGTGTTTCCGAAGGTTGTTCGACAGAGGTTGCCAGTTGCTACTTCTCGGCATTCCGACGGCTCCAGACGGCGCAAGAGGCCCACAAGATCGCCCAAGAGGCCTCCAAGATGGCCACATGACGGCCCAAAAAGCCCCCAAGACGACCCCAGGAGGGCCTCAAAACGGCCCAACAGGCTTCCAAGACGCCCGAGATGGCCTCTAAGAACCATATGCCCCAAAGGGCCCCAAGACGACCCAGACAGGCCCCCAAGACGGCTTCCGACGGCGTCAGACAAGACAGGAACGCCCTAAGACTGCCAAAGAGGCCCCCAAGAAGCCCCCAAAGGCCACCCAAAACCATCCAAGAGGCACCAAGGAAGCCCGCAGGAGGCCCCAAGAGTGCCCCAAGAGGCGCCCAAGAGGCCTCATCCTCCGCCTCCTCCTCCTCCTCCTCCTCCGCCTCCTTTTCCTCCTCCTCTTCCCCTCGCCCCCACGCGGCCCCCAGGAATGGCCCAAAGAGGCCTTCCAAGGCCACCCCCTTGCTCCCAGAGATCTCTCAGTTCATCCTGGTTGCTCGCTTTGTCTCCCTAGATGTGTCCCTTCGTCCTTTTCCCCGTCAGCTCTCGTGGGCAGGGCTTCTGAATGAGCTGGTGGGGATATTTTTGGGGGTCGCGGGCGGACGCGGATTCGCAGTCGCCGAACTGAGAGGTCCGGGCCGCTGGTGGGGATACGCGAAGCGTGAAGAATTCTAGTGTGTGGGATCCGCAATGGCCCCCACACTTAAAGCACTTAGGATCCTTTGTGTGACAGCCTTTTATGAAAGAACCCATGTCGCGGCGATCGCACCTAATATTCGATGTATTTAGCTATAAATATGCACACCTATATCTACGTCTTGCAAACAAGCACGATAGGAAAAAAATGCGTTTGCACTCGGAGAAAAAAACAAGAGGCCGGGAAGATATGTGACCGTCGCTCTTTGTTTGTGGTGCAGACCCCACACGCTTAACATGTTATGTAGCAGCCTGTACTCAAGGACTCCTGTTGTAGCGGCCTTAAGCCTGGAATCAATGTTGTGGCAGTCTGCACAAAATGATTCCTTGCGTGGCGGTGTTGCAAAGGTTGCTTGATCGTGGGGGATATGCAGCGGCGGCACCTGGAGCCCAGGAAAACTGGACAGGCAGATACAAAACAAACAGGGGAGCAACGGCGTGTATACTCACACCAATGTTAAGAAAAAAACAATGGAAATATGTAACTAGCGCCGTTGTTATCGTGCAAATCCCAATTCCAATTCCTGGCGCAGCAACCTGCGAACAAGGGTTCCTTGCGCGGCGGTCTTACACAAATATTGCACATGTGGAGGGCATCCCATATGCAAAGGCTACCATACCAGGATTTCAAGTGTGTAGGCCGGAGCAGATCCCCCAACATGAAAATGCCCTCGTAAGGCCGCCACCAAAGAGGCACGTGTTTGTGAAGGCTGCTACACACAGGTCTCCCTGTCGGTTTCTTACTTTCCCATGTGAAAACACAAGCTGGTTCCTGGTGTTCATGCTTTCTTGTTGGCCTATCTAACTTGTCTGTGCTCAAGGTGAAGCCACTGCAAATTTCGTCCTAAGATCGTCACACAAGGAATCCTGGTGCAACGGCTACCACAAAACGATTATCATCCCACCAGCCCTCTGGGCGTAGGTGGTCTAACGATATCTTGCATAGTTCAAAACCCTCTTCCCTTCGGGGGGGGGCGACAAAACATGTAAGTGTTTGCGTGCCAGGGCATTTTCTTTTGCGGAGTTGGGCGCCCTGGCGCGGACGCCCGAACGACCCCTGCAGCGGGACGCCCTTTCCACGCAGTCGCCGCCGCAAAAACTGCCTGTTCAAGGCAAGCGCCGCGCAAAGGCGGCGCAGAACAGAGTGTTCGGCGCGCGCTCGCGCCATGGGCGACATGGGCGACGTGGGCGACATGGGCGACGTGGGCGACATGGGCGACATGGGCGCCCACGTCGCGCAGAAGGCACTTTGGAAGTGCCTTCGGGGCGGCGCAGGGGCGACAAAAAAAGTTGGCGTTTGCGTGCCATGGCATTTTCTTTTGCGGAGTTGGGCGCCCTGGCGCTGACGCCCGAACGACCCCTGCAGCGGGGCGCCTTGGCCACGCGGTCGCCGCCGCAAAAACTGCCCGTTCAAGGCTGGCGCCGCGCAAAGGCGGCGCCGCACGGCGACGCGCGCGGTCGCGCGGGGCGGCGCAAGGGCGACAAAAAAAAATGAAGTTTGCGTGCCAGGGCATTTTCTTTTGCGGAGTTGGGCGCCCTGGCGCGGACGGCCAGACGACCCCTGCAGCGGGACACCCTGGCCACGCAGTCGCCGCCGCAAAAACTGCCCGTCGAACGCTGGCGCCGCGCAAAGACGGCACCGAACGGCGCCGCGCACGGTCGCGCCCGCCAGGGGCACTTTGGAAGTGCCTTCGCGGCGGCGCAGGGGCGACAAAAAAAGTTGGCGTTTGCGTGCCATGGCATTTTCTTTTGCGGAGTTGGGCGCCCTGGCGCTGACGCCCGAACGACCCCTGCAGCGGGGCGCCTTGGCCACGCGGTCGCCGCCGCAAAAACTGCCTGTGGAACGCTGGCGCCGCGCAAAAGCTGCGCCGACCAGCGCCGCGCACGGTCGCGCGCGGCGAAGGCACTTTAGAAGTGCCTTCGGGGCGGAACAGGGGCGACAAAAAAAATTGGAGTTTGCGTGCCAAAGCATTTTCTTTTGCGGAGTTGGGCGCCCTGGCGCGGACGGCCGGACGACCCCTGCAGCGGGACACCCTGGCCACGCAGTCGCCGCCGCAAAAACTGCCCGTTCAAGGCAAGCGCCGCGCAAAGGCTGCGCGCGCTCGCGCCATGGGCGACATGGGCGACATGGGCGACGTGGGCGACATGGGCGGCGTGGGCGACACTGGCGACATGGGCGCCCACGTCGCGAGGAAGGCACTGTGGAAGTGCCTCCGGGGCGGCGCAGAGCGGCGCGAAGGCACTCCGGACAGGCGCCGAAGAGCACGTGCAGCGCGCGCCAAAGTGCTTTCGGGGCGTCGCCAGAGATGCAGCATCGGGCGCGCCGAGGCTGTCGAGACAGTAAGGTCGGACAGCGCGCAGTTTTTGCGGTGTCGACCCGCGCCGACGACCACCGCCCATCTAAAGGCTTGCTCGCGCGCGCTCGCGGGCCAGCGCGGGCCCGCAAACCGAAACGCAGGAGAGCACAAACTCACCACGAAGCGGGCCCTCCCCCTCCCCTCCCAGGGGTCGAATCTTGACGGGGGGTCGCGAGTCATCAGGAGGCCGTACTCGCTCAAGATGGCTCCAAGAGGGTATCCGAAACTCCAAGATGGCCTCCAAGAGGGCTCCAGGTAGCGCAAAATCGCGCAAGATGACATCCACCATGCCTCCAAGAGACGCCGCAAGAGGGCCACAAGACGATTGCAGGTGTCCTCCAAGACCCCTCAGGGCCTCCCCGAGACGCCACAATCATCCAAAAACCGACGGAAGATCAATGATGCGTGCCTTCTCGCCTTTTCGCTTCCGATGAATTTTTGAGGCGTCAAGGTGGTCCGAAGATGGCCCACGAGAGCCCCGAGAGGGGCCCAGAGCGCCCCAAGAGGGGGCCAAGAGCGTACCAAGATGTTGTTTTCATGGCCCAGGAGGGTGAACTAAACGGTAGTCCCCCCTCTTTTCACCGACACCCTCCACGACAGCCCCAGGAGGCCCTCCAGGGCTCCCAAGAGGCCCTCAAGAGAGCCCCACGAGAGCTCCAAGAGGGCCCCGTGAGGGCCCCAAGAGCCCCCCTCGCCCCCACGCGGCCCCCAGGGATGGCCCAAAGAGGCGTTCCAAGGCCACACCCTTGCTCCCACGTCTCTTTTCACCCTGGTTGCTTGCTTTGTTTCACTAGATGTGCCTCGTCGCCCCTTTTGCCGTCAGCTCTCAAGGTCAGGGTCTCTGAATGGGCTGGTGGGGATACTTTTTTTGATTGGCGGCTCGAAGGAAAAGTCCAGGAAGCGGGGCGGGCGCGCTGGGGCACAGGGCGAGATAATTGGTTACGACGGCGCCTAAGCTGGTGGGGATACTTTTTTTGATCTGCGGCCCAAAGGACGGTTCCAGAGGGCGGGTCAATCAGGTCGTCTGGGGCACAGAGCCAGGATGGTGGGGATACGCGAAGCGTGAAGAATTGCGGAGGCCACTGCGGGCCCCCCACAATTTAAATCCAAATGCAAGGTCGCCACAAAAGGAATCAGTGTGTACAGACTGCTACAAAAAAGTTGGTTGTGGTGACCTGCAGCATGTAGGTAGCGATAGCCACAGGTCTGCGTAGCTGGTCCCTACTTCCATGTGAAAACACAAGCGTATTTTTGTGTGTCTGTATTCTCCCGTGTTCCTGTCTAGTTGTCCTCGGCTCAAGGTGCCGCCATGGCAGACCTCCCACAATGCGGAAGCCACTGCCGATCCCCCACAATCAAAACCTATGTTGAAGGGTCGCCATGAAAATCCTTGCGTGCATGTTGCCGCAGCAGAGTTTAAAGTCCTGGGGATCAGCACCATAAGTATTAGCTACGGTCACAGGTCTCCCTAGTTGTGTCCTAGTTCCACCATGAAAACGCAGTTGTTGTTCATGTTGGTCATGTTTGCTCACGTGTTCCAATTTAGTTTTCCCGAACTCAAGGTGCCGCAACTGCAGATCTCCACAATTGAAACCCTTGTGTAGAGCCGCCACACGAAGAACCCCATGTGTACAAACTGTTACAAGAAGATGTTACGTGCGAAAGCCACTGCAGACCGCCCACAATTTCATTCCGTGTTCTCCAAGAGTGCCACAACATTGATGTTATGTTACAAAGGCGGCTTAACACATGTAGGCTATGTTTCGCTAAGAGAAAAAGATTCAGTTGTGGAGGGCACTGCAGACCCCTCACTATTCAAATATGTCTGCACAATCGCCGCAAAAGGAAACGCGTGCTGCAACAAACTGATACCAGAGCGTTCGTTGATACGTCAGCCTTGAGTTGCATCCTTGTGCAAGGCAGCCACAAAAGGAATTGTTCAGCACGGCCGCCACAGGTGATGGTGATGAGCATGGCGATGATGGTACTGATGGTGGTGATGCCGATGAACATGGTGCCTGGTGGGTAGAATAACGGTATCACAGCAGCCTTGCTGCAACCGTACAAGCAGAATGTCGCACGGAGGGGGGAGGGGGAGCAAACGGCATGCAACATCGGCCTCCAGAGCCGCCAGTGCCTTCCCTGGAAAATGATCCGAAATGCGCCCAGGCGTTTGGCGGCGAGCGAGGGGGGCAATGAGAAGAACAAGGCCTTCTCAGAAGGCTCGGTTTTCTGGACCTTCCCCGAAGGCACAAAAAAATCCTCGGAAGGCGCGAGGGTTCTCGAGAAGTCCCGCCGCCTCCTGGAGACGCCTTTTTCCGTCTCTCTTCCCCTCCTCGCCCGCCGCCGAGTTGCACGCGGTGCGCCAAGGCGTGGCGACGCGAACCTCCAAAAAAGGCCCCCAAAACCCTCCGAGACGACAGCGGCGACGGCGGCGGCGGCGGCCCACCGACGTCGTGCTCGGGGGTTTCCAGGAGAGTCTCGGACAAATCTCCAGGCAGGCCTCCAGAGGCCCAGGCCCCCGGGGAGGCGCAGAAATCATCCACAAACCTCCATCATCGTTTAAACCCGATGTTCAGAAAAAAAGAGAAGGATACTCATAAGAATAACAAGGAGAATACGTGTTTTTGACCACCCATGGGGCGCAGAGGTGATGTGCAGATGTTACGCGTGATTCGTATTATTCGTGTGAGGCGCCTCGACCAACGCCCTTAGCCAATGAGGTAATGCATTCAACACGGGTCACTTTGGACGGAGCCACGCGCACAGCACATTCATTCATAATCTCCTGGCGAATATTGCAAAAGACGCGTAGCGTCTGATGATTGATTCGGAGTGCACCACGAAGCTGAAGACGGTGCCGCGTCGGTGCTCGTGTGCTGGGTATTCGTAGCCGCCGGAGGTGCTGCGTCGGTGCTCGGAGAACTTCGCGTAATACCAATTGGTGCTGCGTCCGTTCTAAAAGCTTTACGTATTTGCCGCAACTGCTCGTGTGCTGTGGCGGTGTTCGTGTGTTTGGTCGAATGGGTCGGACCCCCGCCTTCTTGCATGAGGTTTGTCACCAAGAACCTGGGCCAGATGAATACCCAAGTGAACTCGCCCAAGTTTATGCATCCCTCTTGTCGTAGGGCGGCTTCCTTTCGGTACGCAGGGCTTGGCGAGATTGACCGTCCGTTTGGTGACATAGCTCCCACAACACCGAACAAACATCCAAATTGAGATCATCTGACGAAATCAAGCTGTGTGGGGTGAACCTTACAGTCGCACTTGATCCAAAGGGCTTGGTCTATCTCCCACTGGCGAGTCCCCATCTGCAAGGCTCGCTTGCTGATGGTCGAGGGGCGCTCTTGCCACAACCCAAGCATCGCAATCTACCAATTTTCCAAACCAATGAGCTGTGGTCAATAATCTCAAGCTTCGCGAGCTCCACTTTCTGGGCGATCGGCTTCTTCGCACTGGGTTCTTTATCCTTGACCACATCAATGAAGTCTTTGGTACGGTGTGATCTGATTGCGCCTCCCATTGCACCTGCCAATTCTATTGTGCGCGCATCAGAACCAAAAACTGCAATTTGGTCTGCCAGGTGCTCAGCTGCTTTGTCTGCGTCATCCTTTGCCAAGAACTAGACCACGTTGACGACTCTCGACATTGCGTCCGGGAGGTCATGTGAGATTCCATCTTGGCAGGGACGATCGGGACTCGATCTTGGCAGGGACGGCGTTGCATGAAGAATACTGACCACAAGAGTTCTTGACGGCATACCGAAGATCTTGGTTTGAAGTACGTTTTACTCCTGCAAGGTATTTCGCAAAACCACGAATAAGATATGCTGAATCTGTACCAGACGCGAGCTGTTTGCAATCAGTGGTGGTAGTGAGCGCCGTGATGATGGCTGCCAGTTCACCTCGGTTAATAGCTTGTCAATCTCCTGGAAAACCACCACCATCCATGCGTTGAGCGAATGGTTTGCCTTATAGTAGTGCATGTCCTGCTTCGTCTGGTGAGTCTGCTACGCGCCGAAGCCGCCGGTCAGAAGAATACTTACCACCATGGGCATGCATCACCACCAGCAATGATGTGTTGAGTGTGCACAATAGTAAAAGATACTTGTTGAGCTCCCTGCTGAACTCGTAAGGGTTCATCTGGTGATCGTCGCACTGGGCACCAGTCGCTAGGCACTATCCCTCGATACCAAAAGGAGGGAAGGCGATGGTCTTGATCAGCTCCTTTCTGGCGGAGGGCTTCGGAGATCGTTGAAACATTGCTATTGCATTCACATTCTCAATACATACGCCTACAAGTTCCAACTGCCTTCCCGCATCGCCTGCAAACGCCAATCTCGCCGGAATACCCCCACACACACACACGACTGCGCTCCAAAGTCCAAGTGCCTCCTGTGAGTACTGTCTCCATGGCTCCTGCAAATGTGTGTTTTCCTCGCTGTCGCAATCTACTGAAATATCGCCAGGGGTCGCTCAAATCTGGGGTCTTCTCTAAACCTTTACATTGCGATGGGTTTACTGAAGCCCGCGCCCGCATCGTCATGCGCACAGATTTAGCCAAGGCGGTGCGAAGATCACGTAGGTCAAGAAAGTGCCCGCGAAAGTCTTGGATTTGGCCTCGGGAGTGGTCTCCGAATGGAGCAATCCACTCAGCCGGCCCCAACAATTTCCAATCCAAGCCAAATACAGTGGCAATCGTCGCCGTCGTCGGTCCAATGACCTTCCCCCATCGTTGTTTAGGTGGTACTTTCATCCGCAAGAGCGCCTTGTCCCAAGCAGCAGACCGAGAACGCTGCTAGGGTGGTACCCGCCAGAATGTCGACCCAGGACTGAAAGATGTTGAACGTGTTACTGATCCAGGTGTCTTTGTCTCCGAAGCGTAGGGCGGGTGCTGTGGTTAAGCATCTACCAGCTGTTGAGTGTGCAAGCTTGCCCATGGAGTTTCGCCAACGATCACGAATATGAGGTGGAGTGCCGTAGACCTTGTCGCCGTAGTTGCCCGTTTTGATAGTGCCCAACGTGAATAACTTACCAGCAACCTGCTTGTGTCTCGCCGAAGAAAGTGAAAAGCTGATAATTCTGAACGTGCGCTTCGCGATCTTGGTGTGACTGGACTTCTGTTTGGGCCACCTCCAGGCAACTCGTCCTCGGTCAATACCTGGGTCCGCAATAACGAACTCAATGCGCACTGGTATGTGATGTTCGTTGGATATGCCGCGTAAGGCTCGAGCCAACTCGGTGGACGAGGATATGATGGTAGACTTGTGTGACATCACAAGGCCTGCTGCCGCACAACCCCGAGCTGGCGCTAAACCTGCCTCTGTCATAACCTGCAGTGTAGTAGCAATGGTTCCCTCAGTGCGTTGGACCAGATCATTTACCCAGGAAGACAATACGTATGGTAATGGGTGGTTACCTGCGGCCTCGCAGATGGCATGTAGGGCGCACCTTCCGAGATCAACTGCCGCATTAGTTCCTGCCACTAAGCTAAGGTCGACATGTAGGAAATTGGAGAAGGAGCCTGCTTGGCGAATAAGATTTGGGAGCGTGTGGGCAATAATCTCCCAGATAAGGACGCGGATGGTAAAGCCTAAGTCCATCGCCTTCTTGATGACGTGTACCCAGTCAATGGAAACATCCAACGCTTGGACGTCCCAACAGGTACTCACGTGATGAAGGTGCTTTGAACACTGCAAGGCTACAGCCTCATCCTTTAATACTCTGCCCAAGGCCACTCTTAGCGCAGAATTCCCCTTCATGACTGTGCCCCATGTACCTGCTCGTTGTGATGTCCACGTGGCCCGTTCTGGTGAACGCATGGTGCCCCGAAATCTGATCAGCCATGAGTCCAATCCAATGGAACGTTCTGCGTCTAGAGATTTGCGCTGCAAGGTGATGATGTTGAGCATGAGCTGCCAAGGCCAGGCGAGCTGGGTCTCGACGGTGTTGTACCAGTCGGTTAGGTCTGCCTTGGCTGCTCGTGGTAACCAAATGATATCTGTTTTGCCTAATCGCTCCACTCCCATGGTCTTCTTGGGGTTGAGGATCTTGAGGGCTCCATTCAACAAATCACGCGTAAGTGGGGACACATAAACTTTTGGCGTTCCGCGCGGATGTCTTGGATCTGCGCTGGACCCCCCCCCCTCCCTGGCGCCGCCAAGAGAGCCCAGCGCGGATGCAAGAAGTCCGCGCGGAGCGCCAAAAGGTATGTTTATGGCGGTGTTTCTTCTTCGAGTTCTTCGCTCGTGCCCTGGAGCCGCCCATTCCGAGCCAGTGTGGACAAAGGCGGAGAGGAACGGCCAGCAGAGACAACCGGCAACGCGCGCGTGCGCAGGCTGGCCCGCGTGGGCGGCACCCGCACGCAGAGACCCCGGCGAGCGCAGTCCAAGAAGAGTGGAGGGGAGGGGGAGGAGAGAGCGCCAGCACGTCCTCGATCAGAGGCCTCCCAGGTGGGGCCCGACCAGGTGGGGTCGGAGGATCGTGCTGCATCGCCGATGCATCGGCGGTGCGGCTCGATGTGGAGCACGACGTCCTCCACGCCGACGTCGCCGATGTATCAACGATGCCGCGCGATCCTCCGACCCCATCTACTCTGACACCATCTGGGGGGCCTAGACTGATAAACCATGACAGTACCCCGAATAAATCCTTCGGGAGGGGACCTAAGTTAGGAGGGCCAGAGAAGTGCGGAACAGGGGGTCTGTTTTGCAGATGCACCTGTCGAAACCACCCCTATGCGTAGGGGTGTTCTCTCAAAACTGGATACCTAAGTTGGGCCACGAATTCATTGTGTATCATGAAAGAATAAAAAAAAACGCCATCATCATAAACGTTTGGCGCTCCGCGCTGATTTCTTGGATCTGCGCTGGACCCCGTCCCTGGCGCGCGGAGCGCACCAGGGGCGGCGCCGGAGGCGCCGCGGTAGGGGCCCAGCGCGGATCCAAGAACTCCGCGCGGAGCGCCAAAAGTTTACGTTAATAGCGTTTTTTCTTCTTCTTCGAGTATTAGGGGTCGGGAACGAACAACACTCAATGATAGAATCCTCCTCGATCATCCTCGATCCTCGATCCTCCTCGATCCTCGGCCGGCGGCGGCGAAAGCGTCCGACCATCCTCGGTGCCGGCAGTCCGACATAGCCCGCCCCCGCGTCGAGGGCGACGATGTGGGTGAGCCGCGCGCCGAGGAGCTCCTCGCCGGGCGGGAGGGAGAGCCCATAATCGAATCGATAATGATTTACCAAAACAGGACCTCTAATCCTTTGGTAGGGGACCTAAGTGAGGAGGGCCAAAAACATTAGGGATAGGAGCTCCTCGCTGGGCGCTGGGAGGCAGCTACTGGGAGGTCTTCGTCGGGGGGATTAGGGAGACTAAAACTTCATTGGGGGGCTGCTGCGCCAAAATAGGCCGCGGATGAAATGGGATTCAGCCGGATTAATCGGGACTAAGCGGGATGAGGCCGGATCAAGCAGAATTCAGCCGGATTAAACCAGATTTCGGACCAGGGCAAAGTCAGAATTCGACCTCCCAGGACTGGAATTGCATCCGAACGGGCGGGAGGGAAAGCCCAGAATCGAATCGACAAGTCGGATCGGCAATCGACATGAATCGGATCGGAGGAGATTGGCAGCCGAGCCGGGCGAGGTCGAATCGGCGGAAATCGGAAGGACGGTGCGGGCCTCCATCGGGAAACCGAACTCCAGGCTGGAATCCGAAACCGAGTCGAGTCGGAATCGGAATCGATCGAAATCGAATCGGATCAAGTTGGCGGAGTCGAAATAAGCCCTGGGCACTGTGGGGGTGGGGGGGGCGAGCGGCAGCCGGACAAGTGTTCGGGGGCCGTCGACTGAGCGCCTCACCGATCCGGGCCAGGCCCGCCCTTCGGGGGGTGCTAAGAGGTGGCCCTGGCCCAAGGCGCCCCCCACTGCTCGTTACATGTTGAAGCCCCCTGGGGCCCTCTGGGCAGCGCGCGGAGTGCCCTGGAGGCCGTGGGCCTCGGAAATGCCTGGGGAGGGGCACCTCGGGCCAGGCGCACTTCCAGCGACGCGCGAACCCCGGGCCCTGGATCGGTGCCTGCGCCCCCACACGGCGTTGGAGCGCCGCACGCCGAGGCGCTCCTCGCGGGGCAGGGGCGCTCCTCTGGAGCCACGGCGGGGAAAACGAGCGGCAGGAGGAGAACACTTGACGACGAGCGAGGGGGGGGGGGGGGGGGGAAATGAGGAGGACAAGGCCCTCTCAGAAGGCTCGGAAGTCCCTCGGGCCCCCCATATCCTTGCCCCTTGGCCCCGACTTGCCGGTCAACTTGGGGCAGATCGAAGACTGGGAGGTGACCGAGGCAGCCAAGCGCATGAAGTGGGGCAAGGCGTGCGGCAGTGACGGCATCCCCGGCGACTGGAAAGCGGTCTGCGCTCGCGACTCCCCGGCGAGAGCTTGGGCGCTAGCGTTGTGCCGGCGGTGTTGGGACCAGGGCGTCGTGCCAGAATCTTGGCACAATTCCTTAGTGATTGCATTGCTCAAAAAGGGTGACGCAACGCTCTGCGGCAACTACAGACCAGTGTGCCTGCTTCAGGCCGGGTACAAGTTGTTTGCGACTCTTCTCCTCCGCCGCTTGAAGGACGCCGGGGCCGAGGGCCGCATCTGGGGCACCCAGTTTGGATTCAAATCGCGCCACGGCACCACCGACGCCATCTTTCTCGCCAGGCGGAGGCTGGAGGAAACGTGGTCGAGCGCAGAGGGCCAGCTCGTGCTGCTCGCTCTGGACTGGGCCAAGGCGTTCGACAGCGTCATGCCGGGGCCTCTGCTGGAAGCGCTGCAGCGCTTCGGAGTCCCAGGGAAGATGTTGACAATGATTCAAGCCATCTACACGGGCAGGAACTTCGCGATTCGCGAGGCCGGCGTGACGTCAGGGACCCGAGAGCAGCACGAGGGAATCTGTCAAGGTTGTCCTCCCTCACCCTTTCTCTTCGCCATGGTGATGACCGTGCTGCTGCGCGACGCCCGTGTCACGCTGGGCGACCGCATGGGGGACACGGAGGATCTCGTGTACGCTGATGACACGCTCATCGTAGCCACTAGCACGGAGCGCGCGCAGGAGTACATGACGGCTATTGCTGCCGCTGGCACGAACTACGGCCTCAAATTCAATTGGGGGAAGCTTGAATTGCTGACAATCCGGTGCCAGGGGAGCGTGACGAGTCCAGACGGCGCCCAGATCCCCAAAAAGGACTCCATGGTTTATTTGGGGAGTGTTTTGGCAGCAGATGGATCGATCGCTTCCGAGCTGAGCAGGCGACTTGGTTGCGCCAGGGCTGAGTTCGACACCCTTGCCCGAGTCTGGTCTCATTCCACCTTGTCCACACGACGGAAGTTGCAGATCTTCGAAGCCTGCGTGCAGACAAAGTTGCTGTACGGATTGCACGCGGCGTGGCTCCAGAAACATGAGTTGGCCAAGCTCGACAGCTTCCACGTGCGGTGTCTGAGGAAGGTGTTAAGGATACCGCATTCATACATCAGTCGTATCTCGAACGCTGTAGTTCTGGACAGGGCCCGCCGGCCGCCGTTGAGCCGCATCTTTTTGCACCGTCAATTATGTCTTTTTGCGCAGATTGCCCGGCAACCGGTTGATCATCCTGTGCGGCGTGCGGTCTTCCAGCCGTCTTCTTCGGAGCTGCGTCCGCCGGCCGGCAGACGACCCCGGGGCAGGCCGAGACAGTCATGGACGAATGAATTGTACAAGCATGCGAAGAGAGTCTGCGAGAGCAATGCGTATGATTTTCGACAGCTCGCGGCAATCCCAGCAGAAGCCTGGAAAGCCGCTGTGCGACACTACTGCCCATAGTGTTGCATTACTGCCCATGTGCTTCGACACCCGGCTTGCATTCATTCATTCATTCCCCCATGTCCTTCGCGGTGAACACATACATCGCCATGGCGAAGGCTTATCTCAGTCCTTGCTCGCAACTGGCGCAGACATGCGGAGTAGTCTCGGGCAGAAACCGAGTGTTCCAGACACTCCGCGCGGGGGCCCATCCCGCTCGACAACTCAGTCTGGCGTGGAGTAGCTTTCGATCCGCGACTGGAGCAACAGAGCCACAAGCACCAGCAAGATCCAAACTACTCCGCCGAACGCCGCGAGCCAAGTGTCATGCCATCTCCACAGGGATGGGAGATCCCTGGACCGCTGTAAGTTAAACATGTGTGATAAGGCTACGTAGAATCGAACCTTCTACGGATGCGAAGGGAGTTCTGATCAGAAAATACACGCACACATACACACACACACACACACACGCTGTTGTCAGTGCATGTCCCGGTCTCGTGAGTTTCTTCGCAAGATGGTCCACGAGACTCCTCGATGGTCCTCGCCGAAGTAGAGGCCTCCTGGATGGGGTCGGAGTAGATGGGGTCGGTTGATCAGGCCGCATCGCCGATGCATCGCCGATGCATCGGCGGCGACGTCGGCGTGGAGAAAATTGAACTCCACATCGAGCCGCATCTCTGATGCATCGCCGATGCATCGCCGATGCGGCGGCGAAATCCTCCGACCCCATCTACTCCGAACCCATCTGGGAGGCCCAAATCGATGGTCCTCGCCGAAGACAACATGCAGGCGGCACCCGTCCCGTACGCCCCCAACCGCGCCCAGGCCAAGCTTGAGCACGAGCTGGCCTGAGCCAAAATGGCTAGGGAGCCTCCTCCTCCTCCTCCTCCTCCTCCTCCTCCTCCTCCTCCTCCTCCTCCTCCCTCCTCCCTCTCCCCCCTCCTCCCTCCACGAGGCTCCTCGATGGTCCTCGAGGCACACGTCCGAGCAAAGCCAAGGCCCAGTGAGCGGTCGGCCGATGGGCCTCCGCGCCTCGCGCGGGGGGCGGCGGTCGGGCACCGCGGTCCTCGTAGAGGGCGGCCACGGGGCGCGCGTCGGAGGACCGCGCGAGGTCGCGGAAGCTCCGTGGCCACCTGGGGGGGGAGGCAATCGGTACTTTTTGTCCCTGTCGAGAGCGACGAGCATCGCTCTCACCCCCCGCCGTACTCCCTCCTCCTCCTCCTCCTCCTCCTCCTCCTCCTCCTCCTCCTCCTCCTCCTCCTCCTCCTCCTCCTCCTCCTCCTCCTCCTCCTCCTTCTGCATACACAGACGTAGATGCAACGTCTTGAAACACCGAGGTGGGTGCTAGCTGCTGTTTTCGGCATCTGTGGGGACCCCCGCCGGGCACCGGGGCCGTCAGGAAGCGGTGCAGGGTGAGAAGCTCGCCCCAGGGAGACGGTCGGGGCTTCTGGGGGTCTCACCTCAACGACTCGAAACAGCTGATGTCTTGGCATGCACATCCATGCCCTCGCGATCTGGACACTGAGGCGCGATCCCATGGGTACAGCACACGATCCCACGTGGGCGCGTTCCCCTGGGGGGCATCCGCGCAGAGCCGCCCTTGCATCTGTGGGGCCGCGGCCGAGGAGTCCAGGCCGCGAGGCCGCGGGTACAGACCGGTCTCCCGCCCAATGCCTGCAGTGGGAGCTCGACCACAAGAAACCTGCCACAAGAAACCCAACTCCGAGACCCCAGGACGTCGTGTGGGGCGTCACGCTGTTCGTAGCAAAACCATCGAAACCCAAGAAACCCAGGGCACCCTGGAGGCAAGCAGGGTGTTCCTTGGCACGGGTCTCCACTGTATGCACCCTGATCACGTCTTAACGTTGAACAGACATGAAGCGCAGAGCTTGTTGCGTCAGCGAAGCAATGATAAAAGCACACCGCCGACCCTGGCGAAACAAACAATTGAGGCTGGAGTGGCGAGCGCTGCGGGAAAAGAAGTGCGAGCAAGAGAAGCTGCGGGAAGAGGCCCTCAGGGCCGCAGAGGAAGCGCTCGCCACCAGCACTGGGGGAGATGTCGCCCCGATCACGCCTCAACCCGACGAGGTGCCCGAGGGAAGGGCCATGGACAGAACCCCGCGTCCAGACGCCGAGGCGACTGGAGCCTGCAGAAGATCGCTGCCCCTCCAGAGCAAATCCTCGGGCGCCTCCGGGACACCTTCCTGGCCAGCTTTTGCTCGGGCTGCGCCCCGCCGCGGCCGCAAGGGACCACCGGCCCCTCCCCCCCCCCGCCCCCAAGCCCGCCCCCCCGGGGACGCACGAGGACCTACTGGTACTGTGCGTCCTCCTCGGAGGCGTGCGCCCGACCCGAACATGCAGTATACCCATCTTGTAATTATATCGTTTCCCGAGGGCTGTGGCCAGACAGCGCCCGCCACGACGAATACAATATAAGATTTCTCGGTGCGCGCGTCGCCCCTGGGGGGGGGACGACGCACATGCAGTACTTGTATGTTGGGGTGACGCCGACGAACCTGCGAACAGCCAGCGCGCTACCACAAGGAGCGCTGAATACAAGGCCCTTTCCCCTCTAACCTGACGCCAGGGCACCGAAGCTGACGCCACCCCCAACCGAAGCTGACGCCACCCCCACCAGCAGTGTACCCAGCTCTTTTGAACGTAACCTGGCGCCAGGTGTTCCACCTCACGCCACCCCGCCAAGGCTTTGCTGGCTCCCGGAGCCGTTAAATGCAAGGGACGGCCTGCAAAAACCAGATCCGCTCCCGAGCCAGAAGGTCCTCGCTGCGCTCTCCTGGCCTCCGAGGCCACCCCACCACGCCGTGGCGGTGCGCGCAGGGAGGGGGCGGGGCGACGGGGAAGGGGGGGACTCCTCAGCAGGCCCGAGGCCACATCCTACAGCGGCCGCCTCGGAGAGGGCGCCACGGAAGCCTCCGAGGTCTTCCATGAAGCCCCCTCGTTCTTTTTGGAAGGCCGCTCCCCTCACCCCACTCCCGTGTCTGACTACCTACCAGACCACCCCAACCCAACCCGAAGACCCGAATTTCGGGTTTGGGGGGGTACGGGTTCCACGCGTGTTTTTTCCATGTTCCACGAGCCCCCCCCCCCACTGGAAATGGATGGCAAATCGGGACCTTCGGGTTGGTCTGGTGGGCGGTGACTGTCTCCAAGACACCCGATCGACGTCGTGACTTGTGCCGGCCCTTTCCGCAGGGCCCGCTGTTGACGTTTTGCTGGCGGTCCCCGGGCTGGGCGAGGGTCCCCCAGAGGCCGAGCGCTGTGAACGTTTGTCGCGGGCCACGCTCCTCGAGGATCGAGGATCGAGGATCGAAGAGAGGAGGAGGGGGGTCGAGGAGGGGAGAAGAGGGGAGGGGGATCGAGGATCGAGGAGGGGCGGAGGGGGATCGAGGATCAAGGATCGAGGAAAGACGGATCGAGGATCGAGGAGTTTGGTGCAGTGTCTCGCGGCCACCCGCAAACCCCTTCGAGACGCGGTGGCCCGCGCGTCCCGGTCGAAGGCCAGCAGGCGGCGAGGCAGCCTGGCGAGGCGGCGCCCATGACGAGCAGCCGGGCCGCGCGGGGCATCGGCGCGCACAGGCGGGCTCGGGCCGCCTGCTCGCGGTCGCCGCTGGGATCTGCCGTCCGCGGAATGATGCCGTCCCACCCTGCGTTATCAGGTCAAGACTCCTGTGCAGATATAACAGGCACATACACCCACCAATATCTACATTGATCTGTACACACATGCATAGGCATAGATGTGAATGTGTAGAAATCACCAACAACCCCACCAAAAACAACAACACTTAGCCTGACGAAAGACCCAACCATATGTAGCTGCGAATGCCGCATTGTGGGTACCGATTTCGGTGGAGCTCCCTATGGGGAACCGAAGCGTGCGAGGGGTGCGCCGAAATCGGTGGCGCGGACGCATGCGGACCCTGCCACTGGAGCCTT
Organism: Prorocentrum cordatum; assembly: GCA_963575745.1. NCBI lineage: Eukaryota > Dinophyceae > Prorocentrales > Prorocentraceae > Prorocentrum > Prorocentrum cordatum. The sequence goes on along the minus strand of CAUYUJ010018674.1, from coordinate 14,783 downwards.
CAGTGGAGCTGTCTATGGGGCCACGAAACGCTGTCCTGGGTGGCGGTGACGCATGAGGACACTACCACTGGAGCCTTCGGTGGAGCTCCCTATGGGGCCACGAAGCGCTGTGCTGGGTGGCGGCGACGCATGCGGACACTGCCACTGGAGCCTTCGGTGGAGCTCCCTTTCGAGCCACGAAACGCAGTCCTGGGTGGCGGTGACGCATGCGGACACTACCACTGGAGCCTTCGATGCAGTTCCCTATGGGGCCACGAAGCGCTGTGCTGGGTGGCGGCGACGCATGCGGACACTGCCACTGGAGCCTTCGGTGGAGCTCCCTATGGAGCCACGAAGCGCAGTCCTGGGTGGCGGTGACGCATGCGGACACTACCACTGGAGCCGTCGATGCAGTTCCCTAAGGGGCCACGAAGCGCTGCCCTGGGTGGCGGTGACGCATGCGGACACTACCACTGGAGCCTTCGGTGGAACTCCCTATGGGGCCGCGAAACGCTGTCCTGGGTGGCGGTGGCGCATGCGGGCACTGCCACTGGAGCCTTCGGTGGAGCTCCCTATGGGGCCATTAAGCGCTGTTTTGGGTGGCGGTGACACATGCGGACACTGCCACTGGAGCCGTCGGTGGAGCTCCCTAATGGGCCACGAGATGCTGTCCTGGGTGGCTGTGACGCATGCGGACACTGCCACTGGAACCTTCGGTGGAGCTCCCCATGGGGCCATCAAGCGCTGTTTTGGGTGGCGGTGACACATGCGGACACTGCCACTGGAGCCGTCGGTGGAGCTCCCTATGGGGCTACGAACCGTGTGAGGGGTGTGCCGACTTGGGTGGCGGTGACGCATGCGAACGCACCCAAGGGGGCCCTCGGTGGAGCTCTCCATGGGGCCACGAACCGTGTGAGGGGTGTCCCGTGATGGGTGGCGGTGACGCATGAGGACGCAACCATTGGGGCCTTCGGTGGGGCTGCCTATGGGGCCACGAACCGTGTGAGGGGTGTGCCGTAATGGGTGGCGGTGACGCATGAGGACGCAGCCACTGGGGCCTTTGGTGAGGTTCCCTATGGGGCCACGAGCCGTGTGAGGGGGGTGCCGCCTTGGGTGGCGGCGACGCATGAGGACGCAGCCAGTGGGGCGTTCGGTGGAGCTCCCTACGGGGCCACGAACCGTGTAAGGGGTGTGCCGAATTGGGTGGCGGTGACGCATGCGAACGCACCCACTGGGGCCTTCGGTGGAGCTCCCTATGGGGCCACGAACCGTGTGAGGGGTGTGCCGATGATGGTGATGATGGTGATGATGATGATGGTGACGGTGGTGCTGATGATGGGGGGAGGGAGGGGGAGCAGCGGGAGGAAGGAGGCGGGCGTCCTGTTCAAAACGAGGACCCAACACCACAGGATGGTTGGGAGCATCAACAACACCAACAACAACAGCCGCAACAACAACAAGAAAAACAACAACAAACCCAACAACAAAATCACCAACAACAACAACAACAACAACAACAACAACCACAACAATCATGTTAAGACTGTTCGTTCTTACTGGCACGCGTGTCTTGCATTCTGAATACCCCAACCTTCGATACCCGCCCACTCTGTCTTCGATTGCACCCCCTTTCGGTGGGAATGTCTTCCTTGTCGGCCACTGACTGAAGAGGGGAAAATCTCGAGCGAAAGCGCCGTTCCTGCGTTCGGGGGCCTCTCTGGCCAGGGGCTCTCGGAATACCTATGGAGAAATATCGAAAGGGAACCCGTGTCTGGGCCTCCACCAACTTGCCTGGATTACGAAAAAGTCAAAAGAGAGAGCGCCGTTCCTGAGTTCGGGTGCCTGTCTGGCCAGGGGCTCTCGGAGCAAATCGTGATGCAGTATCGAGCAGGAGCCCTTGTCGTCGTGGCTGGGCCTCCGCCAACTTGACTGAATTGCGAAAAAAACTCGAGCGAGAGCGCCGTTCCTGAAATCGAGGGCCTCTCTGGCCAGTGTGTGTCGGGGCAGATTGTGGAAAGTATTCAGCGGGAACCGTTGTCGTCGTAGCTGGGCCTCCAAGGGCCCACATTCAGACTCAAGCCAACGCTCGCGCGGAAACATCGTTTTCAGAGAAAATGGCGTCGAGGCGAGAGCGCGCGGAACCGTTTCCACAGATAAACGATAATTTTTCCCCCGACATGAATCTTCAAGAACAACAACAACAACAACAACAGCAACAGCAACAGCAGCACAACAACAATAACAATCAGTACACCACTGCTCGCTCTCCATTGCACGCGTGCTGTCCAACATGCATACCCCAGTCCGTCAACAATCATTATACCACTGTTCGCTCTTCATTGCACGCGTGCTGTCCAACATGCATACCTCGAGCCGTCGACTCCCGCCCTCGTAGTTTATTGACGCACCCCCTTTAGAGAAGTCGTGCTTGTTTCACGGAAGCTCCAGTGTAAACCTCGCCAGGGTAACCCGAGCAAGTCATGCGGGTCAACCCTAACGGGCGGGACGGGCATGTCTGGCGGGCGGGGCATCATCAGCATAATCAGCATCACCATCATCATCCTCATCATCGTCGTCATCATGATCGTCATCTTCATCATCATCATCATCATCATCATCATCACTAGCATCGTCGCCGTCGTCGTCACCCTCATTATCATCCTCGTCTACCTCCGACTCATGCTCATACTCAGCATCATGATCACCCTCATCATCATGATCAGTAACATCTTCATCATTATCAGCAACAGCATCATCGTCACCGTCATCATCAGCAGCAGCATCAGCATAATCATTTTCAACGTCATCATCATCATCAGCATAAGCATCATCAGCATCACCAACATTCAAAGCATCACCATCATCACCGTTATCAGCAACAACATCAACATCGTCAACAGGATCGTAACCGTAATCATGCACATCAGCTTCTTCATCATCATCGACGGCGTCATCATCATCGACACCATCGCCATCATCAACATCAGCATGATCATCGTCGCCATCGTCATAATTACCATCAGCATCGACATCATTGTCAGCAGCAACGTCGTCATGATTGCCATCATCACCAGCATCATCATCACCACCAACACCATCATCATCATCATCATCATCAGCATCATCAGCGTTCACAGTATCACCATCACCATCGTCATCATCATCATCGTCATCACCAGTATCGTCATCATCACCACCACCATCATCATCAGCGTTAGTATGCTGTTCACCAGCAGAATCATCATCATCATCATCATCATCCCCACCACCACCACAACCATCATCATCATCATCATCATCATCATCATCAGCATCATCAGCGTTCACAGTATCACCATCACCATCGTCATCATCATCATCGTCATCACCAGTATCGTCATCATCACCACCACCATCATCATCAGCGTTAGTATGCTGTTCACCAGCAGAATCATCATCATCATCATTATCATCATCATCATCATCATCATCATCATCATCATCATCCCCACCACCACCACAACCATCATCATCATACCATCATCATCACTACCACAACCATCATCATCAGCATCATCATCATCATCAGCATCAGCATCATCATCAGCATCATCATCATCATCATTATCATCATCAGCATCATCATCATTATCATCATCATCATCATCGTCGTCATCATCATCATCATCATCATCATCATCATCATCATCATCATCATCATCATCATCATCATCATCATCATCGGCGTTCTCATCGCCATTATACTCGTGTTCAATGCTTTCTCATCATCCTCCTCAACCCCCTTCCGAGCCTGCGAGAGCAGCCACGGACCCAGCACTGTCCAGCAGGGAAGGGCTGGCCGAGGGGGCCGCGAGATGCAAACGCCAAGGCTCCTCAAACGGCAGCCGCGCCTGGGGACCCCGGCGCGTGCACGCGCGGCAAGCACGGACGCCACACGCCGCGGGGGCAACGGCCCGTGCACAGACCCAGACGTCTGGCGACCCCACCAATCCGAGGAACGGACCCCAGGACCTCTCGACCCCTTTCCCGGAGGCGCCGAAGAGACGGGGCAGGTAACGCGTCATGGCCCGAGGCATGTGCGTTGACGGGGGGGCCATGGAACGCATCTGAAGACGAAGAAGAAGAACAACAAGAAGAATGAGAAGAAGAGGAAAAATAAGAAGAGAAGTGGAGGCCATCATGTCTCAGGGATATGACTGCCATGGCCACAATATCCAGGCACACACATCTATAATATATGCATACATGTATACTAGAATCACGCGGGCTTGGCACGCTTAGGTTCTAGCAAGCCCTAGTTGTAGTCTAAAGTGTTCGGTATGGGAGGACATTGATTGTCGCACGGGTCGTGGACCTCGGGGAGCTCCACCTGCGGCCCCAAAAACAGGATTGACTGGCGTTCGCCCGCCCTTGGCGGTACACCCCTCACGAGGATTCTTCTCTGGCGGTGCTGGGACACGGCCCTCCGAGAGGCTCAAGGCGGCGAACACCCATCGCCATGGTTAAAGCGGGCATGTCCCTCAAAAAAAAATCAAGGGACAATTTGTCTATTATTTTGACAGTGTTGAATGTTGTTTGGCTGCTTCTGTTTTTTCCTAAACCCGCCTGTAAGACATGCACGACCTAACGCCATGGTTTTTGCTCCACACCCCGAGACATCAGGGTTAGGCTTAGGTCGGCATGTCCTGCTACAGGTGGGTTTTGGACGAAGAATGAAAAGTAATACAAAAAAACATAATATCAAACAGAACCGAAAAAATCGTCCCCACACAATTTCTTGACTACCTTTGGACACTCCTGCTGTAGAGGGACAGGCCCGACTTAAGGCCAGGCCGAGCGGCAGCTGCACCCTGGACAGTGGGGCCCCGACGGGCCCTGCGCCCCTCCGCGGCAGGAGCCGCCGACGAAGGGCACCGCCGCCGACGGGGGCCGCCAAATGTGGGCGGATGACGCCGCCCACTCCCTCCACCCCTCCACTCCTCCACCCCCTCCACTCCTCCACACCTCCACTCCTCCACTCCCTCCACTCCTCCACTCCTCCACTCCTCCACTCCTCCAGCCTTCCAATCCTCCACTCCTCCACTCCTCCACTCCTCCACTCCTGCACCACTCCACCTCTCCACTCCTCCACTCTCCGACCCCCTCCACTCCCCCACCCCCTCCAACCCTCCACTCCTCCGCTCCCTCCACACCTCCCCCCACTTTCTCCACTCCCTCCACTCCTCCATTCGTCCACTCCCTCCACTCCTCCACTCCTCCACTCCTCCACTCCCCCCAGTCCTCCACCCTCCCACTCCTCCACCCCCCCACCTCCACGCCCCCCACTCCTCAACCCCCCTCCACCCCTCCACTCCTCCACTTCCTCCACTCTCCACTCCTCCAATCCCCACTCCCTCCACTCCCCCCACTTCTCTCCAACCCTACCACTCCCAAACCTCCTCTCCCCCCCACCCCCCACCCCAACACCACTCCCCCACTCCTCCCCCATCCACTCCTCCAACCTCCACTCCTCCCCACCCCCCACCCGCCATCCCCCCCCCCATCCCCCCCCCCCTCCCCCAACCTCTCCCTTCCCCCACTCCTCCAACGCATCCGCTCTCCACTCCTCCACACCCTCCACTCCCTCCACTCCTTCCACTCCATCCACTTCACCATGCTCTCCACTCCCTCCACTCCTCCACTCATCCGCCCCATTCCACTCCTCCATTCCCCATTTCTCCACTCCCTCACACCCCTCCACCCTTCCGCATCTTTCGCCCACCCGCACTTACCCATCTCCACTCATCCACTCCTCCACCCGCCCACCCCTCCACTCCTCCACTCATCACGCCCCCCCCACACACACACACACCACCACCACCACCAACCACCACCACCACCACCACCACCACCACACCACCACCACCACCACCACCACCACCACCACCACCACCACCACCCCACCACCACCACCACCACCCACACCACACCACCACCACCACCAACACCACCAACACCACCACCACCACCACCACACACCACCACCCACACACACCACACCACCACACCACCACCACCACCACCAAACCACCACCCCACCAACCACCACCCACACCACCACCCACACACCACCACCACCACCACCACACCACCACCACAACCACCACCACCACCACCACCACCACCACCCACCACCACCACCACCCCACCATCACACCACCACCCACCACACCACCACCACCACCACCACCACCACCACCACCCACCACACCACCACCACCACCACACCACCACCACCACCACCACCACCACCACCACCACCACCACCACCACCACCACCACCACCACCCCCTCGCCCCTCTTCAAACGAATACTGGCGTGCAAGTGCCTTTCGACTTGCGGGATCTCCGCACGTGCCAGTCGTTTGCGGCTTGCTTCAGGTTCAGCCCCTTCCGTCCATACAAATAAACTTGCCAGGAAATAAAACAGGACAGGCTCAAAGAGACGGGCCTTACGCGAGATGGCATGGCGACCCCACGCGGTGCTGGCTGGGGCCGGCGGGCGGTGGAGCACAGGGCCTCGCATCCGCGCGGCGGGGGGGGGGGGGGACGAACGGGCCAGAGGGGAGGGGGGAGGAGCAGGGTGGGGGTAGGAGGAGAAGGAGGGAGAGTGGGGGGGGGGAAGGGGGAACTCGTGTTGGCCTTCGCGTCATGGGTAGCTTGATTGACTGCCAGGGGGACGTGGGCTGAGAAGCATGAGGGAAAAGCGGACGATGGAGGAGGCGGAGGAAGAGGGGGCAGGATAATGAAGGGGAGGAGCAGGAGCAGGAGGAGAAGGAGGAGCAGGAGGAGGAGGAGCAGGAGGAGGAGGAGGAGGAGGAGGAGGACGAAGGCCCAAGACATTGAAATGGGGTCCACTGCCCTGGTCCCGCCCCCCCCCTCACACCCAGCGGCCCGGTGTGTTAAAGGCGCTGGCCACCAGACCTCTCGACTCCGTTCCCACGAGGGCTTACCATCCCGAGTCGAACTACAGCCATCGTGCTACCGCAGGGCACGCTGAATGAGGGCCGGAGGGGCTTCTCCGGCCACGGCGAGCCTCGGCCACGGACAGCTCCCCCCGACCGGGGTCCGGGGAACGACCCCAAGACCAGAGCGCCTCCCGAGCCCCGAGCGGTCCTTACTTCAACGGCCTGCCCGTCTGATCGCCGTGCGGCCCGAAGCCCGGCGTTCGCGGAGGCCCAGGACTGCGGAAGACCCACCGTCTCGATGTGCTGCGGAGGGCCGCCAGAGGTGTGGCCTGCCCTCGGGCCGGGCTGATCCCCCGAAGCCCGCCCGACGTCTCTGCAGGGAGCAGCTGCATCGAGCCGGGCGCTGGGTCACGCCAGCAGCTGGACAAAACAACTGCCGAAAACGGGATCTTCAATTTTCCTCCTCCTCCTCCTCCTCCAGCTCCTCGTCCTTCCTCCCTAGTAAGTCAGTCGACACAACCATATGCGAAAGAAAGTCATTTGCACGAATGTTAGTCGTGGTATGCTACGCCACCGACACCGTCGGCTGAGTGAAGCCTACCTTCGACGGTACAATGGTCCCCTCTTGTACTTATCATCTCGCCTCCCTCCTCACACGTTGCTTCATGCCAACGCAGGGATCGAATCCGGCCAATTTGTTCAGAAAAGAAGCTGTATTAGCATCACCATGGTTCCCCTCTCGTCCGCCTCTCCCGCCCTTCTGGCCCTGGTCGGTCTCTCTCTCGCTCTCACTCTCGCTCTCTCTTTCCCAAGCCCGCTCCCTCTCCTGGGAGGTGGTTAAGACCTGAGCAAATTGGGACTATGTAACTTGCTTCTTCGTTCACGCATCTTTCTCGTGCACGCAACGCAGGCCGACGACGACTACAACATCCGCGGGTCTCTAACTCGCAGCTCGCAGGCTATGACTGCTCGAATGGGCAGGAGGAGCGGGAGCCTGCATCAACGTGTTCGGTATTTGTTATGTCTCCTCCACGGCCCTCGCCGCCTTCGGAAGGTTTCCAATAACATGCCCTTCTTTTTCACCCCGCGCCCTCTTCAAGTTCTCTCGCTCCAGCAGGTAATCCTGCTCGACCTGTCTCCTCGGTATCCGTCCACACCCCATCCTCTTTCTCCTCATCTTCCCTAACATCGTGAGTCCACCTTCAAGAGGTAAATGAATGAAGAACCATGCAGAGCATTGACAACGAATGCATGCGATCATCCAGACAAAGTTGCCCCTTCCACTGTCCATAGTGGTTGACGCGAAGGAAGCTCTGCGGCACATCATCCAAATACAATGTTCCAACTTGCCCTCTTGGGTAGTGAGCCTCCCGACTGAGGACGCGTTCTGTTGGCACCGTGATGTCAGAATGTGCAGTATCCAAACCCATGCATGTCACAGGAAGGCATGAGCAACGACATGCTCGTTGCGAATGGCGATAGCAAAGAGTGTATAACCCAAGTCGGTGCAAACAGCGATGACTACACCAATGACCAGGTACGATATGCAATCGTTCTGCTGTGCAGAACACTGGCCAATCACAGACTGCCCATAGGCCTTGAACATATCAGGCAGAGATAAACTGCTTTCGCAATGCGATGCACATCAGACCGAACAAGCTTGCGGAATCGGACTGCACGCGGCCCGCTGACGTGGCGTGGCATGGCGAGGAGGCAACGGAGGAAGCGGGAGAGGAGCTGTTGTGCAGGCAACCCAGACCCCTCCGAGACGAGGTCGCCTACCCGCCGGGGGTCCACCAGGGGAGAGCCGAACCTGTTCAGGAACCCGGCAACGCCCGAGCCCCAGCGCCGCAGCTCGATGGGCGAGGTGGCGCGCCGGACGTAGCGCCCCAGCAGCCATGGCCTGGCCGGGCGCAGGGATGCCAGTGCAGAGGGCCGCGAGAATTACGCAGTCGTCCCAGAGGGTCGCCAGGGGCGAAGCGCGAGCCTGAGGGGGCACGTGGCGGACGACGAGGTGGAGAGGCAGAGGGAGAAGTTGCAGCGGTCTCAAATCTTCTTCTTCTTCTTCTTCGTCTTCTTCTTCTTTTACAGGGGTCTCAAATCTTACTCCCCAGGAGCTCACACCCCCAGCCGGGGCCCCTGCTTGGGCCGACTGGCCGCTGGGCCCCACCTGCAGGCCCGTCGACTCTGCAGGATGGCAGGCCGCATCTGCCAAGCGGCCGGCGGAGCGGCCCAGCGGACTTTCCCCAAGGGCTCCACGACCCTCCTCTGACTGAGAGCCAGCCCGCCCGCTCTGCACGGTTCTCCGTCCGCCTGTTGACTCTCTCACCCTTCTACGGCAGGCCCGCCCGGAACCCCTCCGTTCCCACCTTCCCTCGGGAGCTCGGCATCCCTCCTCGACGGTCCGTAGACACGCGCGTCCCGCGCACTTGGCAGAAGGGATTGCGAGGAAGAGGCACAAAGGCGAGGGTGTTTCGCACACTGCTTGGTGGCGGCAAGGGGCCTCAAGGCAGCCAAGGAGGGAGGGAGGGATAGAGAGAGGGATGACTGAAGGGCAGCATTGGAATGATATTTTTGCCAGTGTGATTTTTCACGCCTCCGGAACTCTCGACCCCACCCCTGGGCTAGAGTTAGGTCGGGCCTGTCCCCCTACAGGGGGATTTTGGACGACAAATGAAAAATATTCAAAACATATTCGCCAAATGTTCAAAATTAGTTAAAAAGCTGTTCCTATACTTTTTTTTTAAAAAAAAAAAAAAAAAAAACTATTTTTGAATATCCCCCCTGTAGAGGGACAGGCCCGACTTAAGGCTAGAGTGTTTTTTCTTCGTGTCGCGAGCAATTTTCTCATTGCCTTTGGGTCCGAAAGTGGCCCCCGGCAGTGTGACCTCGAAGAGGTAACGCAACATCGTCACATATCTCCGCAACGCATGAAGGTATGGAGAGGGCTTGGACGGATGGAGACATCAGCGTCAGCATCAACATCATCGATATATATATATATATATAATCAAGACTATATTGGCGCTTCGCGCCATGCACCTTGGTCCGAAGGCGGAACGGCAGGAAGGCCAAGCCGACAATTTAGCGATAACTCCTTGTTGCCTTCTCCAGCATCGCCGTTATGATCATGGTATTCGTTATCCTTCGTCCATGCGTCTTGTTCCTCATTCTCGCCCTTCCCTTCGTATTCTCCGCATCGTCCTCAGTTCTTTTTGCGGAGGCTCCTCCTCCCTCCCTCCCTCCCTCCTTCCCTATTTGGAATACTTCGGAGGGTGCCTTGAGGCCATCTTGGGCTGTTATGGGGCTCTCTTAGGCCATCTTGGAGCCCTGTTGTGTCGTGTTGGGGCTCTCTTGGACTGCCTGGAAGCCCTTGCGGATGGTTGTGGCGCAATTTTCGAGCCTCCCAGGCGGCTTTGGACGCCCAGGAGACCGCCGTCTTGAAGCGTCGGGAAGCTGAAAAGAGGAGACCCCCAAATTCACCCAAAACCTAAAGAAAATCAATGAATTCTGCCTCTTGGGGCCTTCTTGGGAATGCTCTTGGAGGCCTCTTGGGACGTTTTGGAACGATTTTTGGGGGTATGACGGCGTCTTTGGGGTCTTCGTGGACCGTTTTGGGGCTCTCTGGGGTCGTTTCGGGAGCGCGCTCGAACGCCTGGAGCCCTCTGGGGCCGGCTTCGGGCTCTCGTAGGGTTCTCCCGGGTCGTCTGGAGGGTTGCCCGAGAGGCCCAGGGTGGGCCGAATTCGTTAGGGGGGGCGATGTTCCTGGGTCCCCGGTCCTATAAACAGATAGAAATACATTGAGGAGTATGTATATATATATATATATATATATATATATATATATTCACATAGATGTGTATACACACATATATATATAACATACATACGTGTCTATACACACAAGACTGCTTTGGCGCTTCGCGCCATGTACCTTGGTCTTTGAATATTGGCATGCAGGCGGAAGGGCAAGGGGATAGAAATGAAGAAGGTGGCGGCAACTCCTTGTATTCTCCGACATCGTCGTTAAAGTAAGGTTGTTTCACTCCATCCTTCCCTGATGGTATCTCTTCCTCTTCCTCATTATCGCCCTACCTTGCGAATTCTACCACATCCTCCTCAGCTCTTTTCACGGAGGATCCTCCTTGGAAAGGAAAGCCCCTTGGGGGCCTGACGACATGTTTTAAGGGCTTCTCGGGGCTGTTCTCCCTGAACGACCGGGTCACGATTTGGAATGCTTCGGGGCCCCAGGGGGCGTCTTGGGGTCATCTTGGGCCGTCACAGGGCTCTCTTCTAGCTCTCTGGGGGCCCTGCAGGGCCTTCTGGGAGCTCTCTTAGACTGCCTGGAAGCAGCCTCGGGTAGATTTGAAATGATTTTTGCGCCTCCTGGGCGGTCTCGGACGCCCCGAAGGCATAAGAACAGACAATTGCAAAAATCAGTAAAGAAACAAATGGCAAATCACGTCTTCGTGCGTTTCGAAGCCTCTTGGGGGGTCCTGCTTCGTTGTCTTCGGGCGTCTCGTCAGTGCCTGGGGCCTCTTGGGACCCTCGAGGGGCCGCTCGCCGGCCCTCTTGACCGATTTGGGCCCGTCGCCACGGCCTGGCAGGGGACCCTCTGCAGGGGCGTCCGGGGGGCCCCCGGTGCCACGGATCCCGGGGGTCCCGTTTTGTTGGGGAGGAGGTTCCACCCCCTTGGCCAATTTGTTCAATCCTTCACGCGGCTCAACACACCGCTGGCAAGACAGCGCAACATCCGCCGCATCCTAGCGCACAGCAGTGGAATGGTGCTGCGAGGCTATGTGACGCCGCAATCTTTCTACCAATGTGACTGGACACTCGACCGGTTCATTGGATTATAGGTACCTGTCTCCTTCTCTTTTTGTGCTGTTTCTATCAATCTCTCTCTCGCTGTATGTATGTATATCTGTCTTTCCGTCCTCTCCCTCTCTCTATATCCATATATACATATACACAATACATACGTGTTTTGTTATATCCCTTCCTCCCTCCCTCCCTGTCTGTCTGTCTGTGTGTCTGCCTGTCTGTGTGTCTGTGTGTGTGTCTGTCTGTCTGTCTGTCTGTCTGTCTGTCTGTCTGTCTGTCTGTCTGTCTGTCTGTCTGTCTGTCTGTCTGTCTGTCTCTGTTGATTATGTATACAGTCTCTCTCTATCTCTCCTTCACGTTCGTTATCTGGCCCTCTTCGTGCAATTTTACATGTATACATACTGGTACGTTGATAGCGCATATATATATATATATATACACACTTAAAGATTACGTATACATCTCTCTCTCTATATATATGCATAGCCGTCGATCTACACATGTCCATAACTACTGTCGCAACTCTTATAAGCGATATCGCTCCACAACTAATAGCGACACAATGCCGGAGTTTCTTGGGCAGCCGCAGCGCGATCCTCCCTGGAGGCATGGCGGGCCGCAGTGGCGCAACATGGGTGCGACGGTGTCCGCATGAAGGATCGAGCAGTTCGGCGAGAGTCTCGTGCAAACGCGGCCCAGGAAAGACTGAGCGGCTCAGGGAGCGAGTGTGCACGTAGCGCCCAGAAGCACTCGCGGCGAGGCGCGAGACGGCGTAAGTGGCGCGCCTCGCGCGGCACACCCATCGACGATGGCCGCAAGAAGCAGCGGAGCAGCACCAAAGGGAAGGCGGCCCTGAGCACCTGCCAAATAGACTGGGACCGCACCACACCGGGCGACCTGGCGGGCTCGGACTCCTCTGAGATCGCGTGCTGACCATGGGAGGCAGGACTGCGCGGCCGAGCAAGAGCAAGAGCAAGAGCGGTAAGGCACCTCGAAATCCTGAGCGCCCTGGGCCCCTCCGCCTCTCCGAGATTGCCCCAGCCCCTCGGAAGCTCCGCGAGGGCCTGAGGACGTCATGCCATCTGATGGGCAAGGTCGGCCCAGCCTGCTTCATGCATGTCTCCTGCTACGACTCCCTCCCCGTCCCCCAACCCGTTCTCCTCTTTCTGCTACTCCTCTTGCCGCTCCTCATTATCCTCCCCCTTCCTCTCCTCCTACTCTTCCTCGTTGTTCTCCTCCTCCTCCTCCTCCTCCTCCTCCTCCTCCTCCTCCTCCTCCGCTTTCCTCTTCACCCCCTTTCCCTCTCAGCCTCCTCCTTCTCCTATCGCCTGGCTAAAGAGAGAAAGCCCCTCCCGGCCTCCTCCAACTGCCCACCCCGCACGCCCAGAAATCCCGCGCCGACTTCTTCCTGTCTCCGTCGCTCCGTGGCCCCCGGAACCCCGCCTCCAGGGCAAGGCTGTCGCTCGGGGGGGGGGGAGGGAAGCCCCAAAAGAGCGCCCCCCCCCGCTCCCCCCCGGACGCCGAAGTCTGGAAGAACCGCCAAAGTGAATCGAGAAAGCCAGACGGCACCAGAAGTCACGTCTGCGGGGTGCCGCCCGAGCTTCCCGTCCCCAAGCTCGGCTGGGCCCGCGGCGACTCGCGCATGGCCTCGCCCGGCTCCCGGCAGAAGTAGAGCGCGGGAACGTCCACTGCCCCGAGACCTGGCGGCGGACGGAGGCGGAGTCCCAAACAGCAGTCGAAGGATTGTCTTGCTCGTGTCCATCAGTGCGTTTGTCCATAATTTCATCTTGGGCCGGTTCCAGCCCTCCGGACCATCAAACATGGATATGGGACGAAAAACTGTCCCTGGAAGAGGTCGGGAGATCTCCTGGGGCGCCGGATTGAAACAAACAAGTCGTCGGATCTCTGGCATGGCAAAGGCGCCTCCTCAAAAGAAGCGAACGCTTTCTGTTAAATCCCGCGACAGCGCAGCTCGATGAAGCAAGCGTCAGGTCCCTGAGCGACCTGCCAGGAGCGTGCAGCCGAAGATGCTCGCAACCCACGGAGGTGGACGCAGGAGGACGAGGAAGTGCGGCACAATGAGCGCACCAAGCGAGAGAGCAGGCTGGCGCAAGGGCCAGAGGTCAAGGTCTCTATCCAGCAAGCCCAAGGCGTAAATGCATGTGGCTTGCACTGGGAACTGTATTGGCACCAGTGAGCCCCTGAGACAGTGGCACTTAGCGGTACTTCGCGGCGCGTGCGTTGGCGCCCCGCGGGGTGGGTGCGGCGGTGGCGCGGCCACACCATTGACCCACCCTTCCTCCTATTCCTCCTCCTCCTCGTCCTCATCCTCTTCCTACTCCCCATCCTGCTCCTCCGTTTTTCCTTTTCCTCTCCATCCTGCTTCTCCTTTTGATCCTCCTTCTCCTCCTCGTCCACATCCTCCTCATCACCCCCTTCTCCCCCGAATCATCTGTCCTCATCATCCCTTTTCCCCCTGTCTTCCTCGCCCTCCTCCCCTTCCTCCTCCCTCTCCTCCTTCCCCTCATCACTCCTCTACTGCTTCACCTCCTTCGTACACCCTTTCTCCTCCTCCTCCTGCTCCTCCGCATCCTCGTCATCTTCGTCCTCCTCGTCCTCCACCTCCTCCTCCTTCTCCTGCCTCTTGCTCCTCAGTGACGAAGCAAGGAACTAAAGAGCCAGTCAGGAGCCCCGAATCAGAACGAAGGAGCCACAAAGGAGCTGCTGACGAAAGCTCCAGCGCCGCTGGGGAGCCACTGGGTGACCTCAAAATACATACGATACACAAATTAAGGTGTCAGCAAGGTTCCCAAGAAAGGCCACGTGATAAATATATGGCATGGCGCGATGGTCCAAGCGAGGCACGTACGATGGCCTGATATCTACCCTGTAGCCCCGCTCTGCCAGAACCCACACATCTGGCGGCTCGGTTCTTCCTGAACATGGGAACGTGGGACCCCTGATCTCTCGACCCCTTCCCCAGGGACAGCTTTCTCATCCCCGATACCGATCCGGGGATCCACAAACTGCCCCT
>CAUYUJ010018673.1:195000-198318 GCA_963575745.1 Prorocentrum cordatum | reverse complement strand
TGTGCGTCTGTGTGTGTCTGTCTGTCTGTCTGTCTCTCTGTCTGTCTGTCTGTCTGTCTGTCTGTGCGCGTGTATTTGCGTGTGTGTGTGTGTGTGTGCGTGCGTGTGTGTGTGTGTGTCAGTGCGTGTGTGTGTGTGTGTGTGCGTGCGCGCGCGGCGCTGGGAGCCCCGCGCTGGTCCCCCCCCCGCCTCTCCCTTTCTCGGGCGCTCCGCGAGGGCGGAGTGGTTGGTCCGTGGAGGGAGGGCCGGCCCCAAAATGGGGCGGTGCCTCCCCCCTCCGGAGCGCCGGAAGGGGGTGTGGTGGGTGGGGGGGTGGGGCTCTGTCTGCCAGTCAGTGTGTCTGTGTGTCTATGTGTCTGTGTGTCTATGCTTCTGTGTGTCTGTGTGTCTGTGTTTTTTGTGCGTATGTGTGTCAGTGTGTCAGTGTGTCAGTGTGTCTGTGTATCTGTTTGTCTGTGTGTCTGTGTGTCTGTCTGTCTGGGTGTCTGTGTGTCTGTGTGCCTGTGTGCCTTTGTGCCTGCGTGTCTGTGTGTCCTTGTGTCTGCGTGTCTGTGTGTTGGTGTGTCTGCGTGTCTGCGTGTCTGTGTGTCTGCGAGTCTGTGTGTCCGTGCGTCTGTGTGTCTTTGCGTCTGTGCGTCTGTGAATCTGGTGCTCTGTGTGTCTGTGTGCTCGAGTGTCTGTGTGTCTGTGTATTTGGGTGTCTGTATGTCTGTGTGTCTGTGTGTCTGTGTGTCTGCGTGTCTGTGTTTCTGTGTGTCTGTGTGTCTGTGTGTCTATGTGTCCGTGTGTCTGTGTGTCTGTGTGTCTTTGTGTCTGTGTGTCTGTGTGTCTGTGTGTATGTGTGCCTGTGTCTGTGTGTCTGTGTGTCCGTGTGTCTTTTGTGTCTGTATGGCCGTGTGTCTGTCTGTCTGTCTGTGTGTGTGTTGTCTGTGTGTCCGTGTGTCCGTGTGTCTGTGTGTCTGTGTTTATGTGTGTCTGTGGGTCTCAGTGTTTGTGTGTCTGTGTGTGTGTCTGTCTGTCTGTCTGTGTGTCTGTCTGTCTGTGTGTCTGTGTGTCTTTGTGTCTGTGTGTCTGTGTGTCTGGTTGCCTGTGTGTCTGTGTGTCCGTGTGTCTGTGTGTCTGTGTGTCTGTGTGTCTGTGTGTCTGTATGCCTGTGTGTCTGTGTGTGTGTGTGTCTGTGTGTCTGTCTGTCTGTCTGTGTGTCTGTATGTCTGGTTGCCTGTGTGTCTGTGTGTCCGTGTGTCAGTGTGTCTGTGTGTCTGTGTTTCTGTGTGTCAGTGTGTCGTTGTGTCAGAGTGTCAGTGTGTCTGTGTGTCTATGTGTCTATGTGTCTGTGTGTCTGGGTGTCTGTTTATCCTTGTATCTGTGTGTCTGTATGTCTCTGTGTCCGTGTGTCTGCGTGTCTGTGGGTCCGTGTGTGTGTCTGTGTGTCTGTGTGTCAGCGTGTCCGTGTAACCATGTGTCTGTGTGTCTGTGTGTATGTGTGTCTGTGTGTCTGTGTGTCTGAATGTCTGTGTGTCCTGTGTGTTTTTGTGTTGGTGTGTCTGTGTGCCTGTGTGTTTGTGTCTGTGTGTTCGTGTGTCCGTGTGTCTGTGTGTCTGAGTGTCTGTGTGTTTGTGTGTCCGTGTTTCTGTGTGTCTGTGAGTTCGTGTGTCTGTGTGTATGTGTGTCTGTGTGTCTTTGTGTCTGTGTGCCTGTGTGTCTGTGTGTCTGTGTGTCTCTGCGTCTGTTTGTCTGTGTGTCTATATGTCCGTGTCTTTTGTGTCCTTGTGTCCGTGTGTTCGTGTCTGTGTGTTTGTATGTCTGTGTGTTTGTGTGTTCGTGTGTCTGTGTGTCTGTGTTTCTGCGTGTCTGGGTGTCTGTGTGTCTGTGTGACTGGTTGTCTGTGTGTCTGTGTATCCTTGTGTCTGCGTGTCTTTGTGTGTGTGTCTGCGTGTCTGTGTGTCTCTCTGTTTGTGGATTTGTGTGTGTGTGTGTGTGTGTCTGTCTTTCTGTGCGTCTGTGTGTGTGTGTGTCTGTCTGTCTGTGCGCGTGAATTTGCGCGTGTGTGTGTGCGCGTGCGTGTGTGCGTGTCAGTGTGTGAGTGTGTGCGCGCGCGGCGCTGGCAGCCCCGCGCTGCCGCCCCCCCCCCCCTTCCGGGCGTCCGCGAGGGCGGAGTGGTTGGAGTGGAGGGAGGGCCGGCCCCAAAATGGGGCGGCGCCTCCCCCCTCCGGAGCGCTGGAAGGGGGTGTGGTGGGTGGGGGGGCTCTTTCTGCCTCTCTGTGTGTCTGTGTGTCTGTGTATCTGTGTGTCTGTGTTTTTGTGCGTCTGTGTGTCTGTGTGTCATTGTGTCTGTCTGTGTCTGTGTCTGTGTGTCTGTGTGTCCGTGTTTTTGTGCGTCTGTGTGTCAGTGTGTCAGTGTGTCATTGTGTCTGTGTATTTGTTTGTCTGTGTGTCTGTGTGTCTGTCTGTCTGGGTGTTTGTGTGTCTGTGTGCCTGTGTGCCTTTGTGCCTGCGTGTCTGTGTGTCCTTCGTAGCCGCGTGTCTGTGTGTCTGCGTGTCTGTGTGTCCGTGTGTCTATGTGTCTGTGTGTCTGTGTGTCTGCGTGCTTGAGTGTCTTTGTGTCTGTGTGCTTGAGTGTCTGTGTGTCTGTGTGTCCGTGGATTTGTGTGTCTGTATGGCAGTGTGTCTGTGTGTCTCCGTGTCTGTGTTTCTGTGTGTCTGTTTGTCTGTGTGTCTGTGTGTCTGTGTGTCTATGTGTCCGTGTGTCTGTGTGTCTGTGTGTCTGTGTGTCTGTGTGTCTGTGTGTCTGTGTGTCTGTGTGTCCTGTGTGCCTGTGTGTCTGTGTCTGTGTGTCTGTGTGTCTGTGTGTCCGTGTGTCTTTTGTGTCTGTATGGCCGTATGTCTGTCTGTCTGTGTGAGAGTTTGTCCGTGTGTCCGTGTGTCCGTGTGTCTGTGTGTCAATGTGCTTGTGTGTCTGTGGGTCTTTGTGTCTGTGTGTCTATGTCTGTCTCTGTCTGTCTGTCTGTCTGTATGTGTGTCTGTGTGTCTGTGTGTCTGTGTGTCTGTGTGTCTGTGTGTCTGTGAGTCAGTGTGTCTGTGTGTCTGTTTGTATGTGTGCCTGTGTTTCTGTCTGCGTGTCTTCCTGTGTGTCTGTGTGTTTGTGTTGCCTTGTCTGTGTGTCTGTGTGTCTGTGAGTCTGTGTGTCTGTGTGTTTGTGTCTCTGTGTGTCTGCGTGTCTTTGTTTCTGTGTGTCAGTGTGTCAGTGTGTCAATGTGTCTGTGTCTCTGTGTGTCTGTGTGTCTGTGTGTCTGTGTGTCTGGGTGTCCCTATGTGTCT